>CM075981.1:78352695-78430324 GCA_038087875.1 Malacoraja senta | reverse complement strand
GATGTAGAAGAAAAATGTATGGGCTCCCTGTCTCAAAACAGTATACTGATACTGAAGTGCTGGTGAAGCAATCATGTTCACATTTTGGTAAAATGGCTGCATATTTGCACACATTCCTACAAACTGATAAAACAAAATACATCTATTGATGCTCCTGAACACATCATCAGTGATGTAACCTGGGGTCATTGGGTGTTTCGGGTCTTTCAACCTCAGACACCCTCGGCCAGGCGACCCTGCCGTGGTTGATCAGACCACAACTTGTGTTCAGGTGGCATTCGCTCCTCCCCATGGACCTCCTCTCCTGATCCAGAGCCATCTCGAGGCCTTCTCCGCTGCCTCTGTGGTGTTCTTGATGGCTCTTGTCCTCTCCATTCCCTTGATGCCCAGTGCACTCAAGGCTTTGTAGAGCAATTGCCCTGCAAAACCTCTGCAGCCAACCTCGATGGGCATACACCTTGCCTTCCAGCCCTGCTTACGGCAGTCTATGATCAGCTCTTCGTACTTGGTCATCTTCCTCTCGTGGGCCTCCTCCAGACGGTCCTCTCACGGCACTGTCAGTTCCAACAAGACAATATTTTTGGTTGCCTCTGAGACCAGGAGGATATCTGGCCTCAGGGTGGTCGTGGCAATGTGCTGTGGGAACGTCAGCTGTTTCACCAGGTCTACAGAACGCTGCCAGTCCTGCGCAGTCGCCAAGATTCCTGACGGATTCCTGGCTGCTGTGGTTCTTGGCAGCTACACTCCGGCCTTCATGAAGGTGATCATCTGGGTGGTGGGGCGTGCTCGTCTGCAACTGCTGATTCCCATGCTGATGGCTTCTGCAATGGGTTTAAGAACCTGGTCGTGACGCCAGGTGTACCGGCCCTGCCCAAGAGCCTTTGGGCAGCAGTTCAGGATGTGTTCCAACGTCCCCTTGCCTGAGCATTGCGGGCAATCAGGAGATTACGCTTTGCCCCAGATGAAGAGGTTTGATGGGCTGGGCAGGACATCGTACACTGCCTGGACCAGGAACTTGATGCGCTGTGGTTCAGCCTGCCAGAGCTCAGTCCATGTGACTTTTCGGTCCATGGCCTGCTCCCACCTTGTCCAGGCCCCCTGCTGCCTCAAGCCAACCACTCTGGTAGACCTCTCCTCCTCCACCGTTGCCCTCACTTCCTCCTGGACCAGCCTGCGCCTCTCCTTCCCCTTGGCCTTGTCAAACTGGGGAGTTGGGAAGATTCCCAAACCAGCTCTTCCCCGAGTCACTGCTCCCACCAGGACTCTGTGGCGTATCCGAGACTCCGCTTGCAGCACGGCTTCGCCGGCTCTCCACTTCCTCCCAGTTTTCAACTCCACCCCTGCCTGAGCCACCTTGGGGTCGCTGGAGTCCCTGTACAGCATCAATTGTCTGGCCCGAGTCACCTTAAACTCCTCCTCCAAGGACTTCAGAGACAGCTGGAGCTTGGTGTTGTTTCCGTAAAGGGCAATGCTGCAAAGGCTCCTGGGCAGTCCCAGCCACCTCCTGAGAAAGCTGCTGACTTTCCTCTCCAATCTCTCTATGATGGATAGGTAAATCCATGCCTTGAACTTGCCGGAAAGTCTCGACCGGTCCACTGCTCTCAACCAGCTCTCCAGTTCCTGACAGGTTGCCTGGACTGATACTGTATCCTTCAGGCTGCTGTTAAACACCTTGCCAAGACTCTTCAATGGCCTTTCGGAGACAGTTGGGATTGGTGTCCCTTCGATGCTGAAGCAGAACCTGTCCATGACTTTGCACTTCATCAGCACCAGTGACCTTGATTTTCCTGGCTTAAACCTCATCCTTGCCCATCCAATCAGGTTCTCCAACCCCTGCAGGATCCACCTGCCTCCTGGCACTGACTCATTCGTGACAGTCAGGTCGTCCAGGAAGGCTCTGATTGGTGGTTGGCGCATTCCTGACTTGGTCCGAGGGTCCCGGCACTCTGGCTCAGCAGACTTGACGATCATGTTCATCGCCAAGGCAAAAAGGATCACAGAGATGGTACAGCCTGTGATTATCTCCAGTCTGTGCTACTCTGATGTTACTGACCCTGATGAGACTCTCATGCTGAACTGGTTGTAATAGTCCAGGATGAGATCTGCCACTTGGCCCGGCACATGATGCTTGGCCATGACTGTCTGGATCAGCTTGTGCGGGATGGAGCCGTAGGCGTTGGCCAAGTCAAGCAGAGCACTGTCAGGTCTCCCTTGTTCTCCCTGGCTTCTCTTGATGAGCTGGGTCACCACTCCCGTGTGCTCTAGACACTCTGGCACTCCAGACAAGCCTCCCTTTTGCACTGAGCTGTCGATGTAGCCATTGCTGGAGAGGAAGTTGGTCAGCCGCCTCGCCACTATGCTGAAGAAGATCTTGCCTTCAACGTTTAACAAGGAGATGATCCTTAACTGATCGATCTTCTTGTAATCTTCTTCCTTGGGAATCCTGACTCCTTCAGCGAATCGCCACTTTTGCGCCGCTTTCCCTCTCCTCCAGATGACTTTCAGGATCTTCCACAGCCATTTCAGTAACAAGGGGCAGTTCTCTGTAGGGGACTCTGCTCGGGCCAGGGGCTGAGCCAGATCTTGCTCTCTTCATAACCTCCTGGACCTCTTTCAGGAGTGGCTCCCTACTATCAAACTCCTTGATGGGTGGAGGTGATTTTATCAGGATGTTGCACTGACCCAGCTCCTGCTGTCTGACGGGGTAGCTGTAGGTCGTCTGGATGTGCCAGTCGATCTCCTCCTTAGAGCAAGCCAAACTCCCACTGCGCTTCTGCCCTAGCAGTTGTTTGGTGAAGCCGAAGGGGTTGGCTATGAAGGATGCTCACTTCCTGGCTCTTTCCTTCCGGCGTCTTCGGTGTCACTCAGCTCTGCGGAAGGTCAGCAGCTTCTTCCTCAGTATGGTTCACAGTTCAGCCAAGGGGGGACGTTGCTCTTCACTGGCCTCTTTATACTGCTTCTTGAGGGACTTCAGCTCCTGCTGGATTTTGTGGATCTTTGTTGCTCTTTGGTTCAATGTGAAAGGTGTTCTGGCCGGCTTCTTCTCCACTGCTCCAAACCTTTCCACAGCTAGGCTGATGATTGTCGTCATCGTCCGCAGCCTTCGATCCACGCCTCCCTTCGCAGTTGCTTCTAGCACCTTGTCGACGTCCTCGTCGAACTGATGCCAGACTGCCTGTGGCCATTTGACTCGAACCTTCTCCGGAGGTCTGTTCTGAGGGACTAGTTACGCCACTTGGAGGCTTCGGGCTCTATGGGGTGCTTCCGGGCCCGGCTCCTCCTGCGTCTCACCAGGTAAAATACCTGTGTGATGTGACACTCCCTTTCCCTCCAAACACTTCATCCGGCTCTGGTGAATCTTCAGGCCTCAGCTGTTCTTGCAGACCTTTCCACATCTGCATGTGATACTCATAGTCGGTTGTCCATTGCCATTAGTCATTAGCCTTTGATACGTGAAATTGGGGGTGCTCATCCTCCCCCCCTCTCGGGCACCCCTGGGGTTATTTTTCTATGTGTTTTTCTGTAGCGTGATTTGGGTCTCCTCCTCTCAGAGGATGCAGTTTGGGCTGCCAACACGCCCCGCCCCGGTTGCCGTCTTTCCGAGCTGTCCACTGTCTCTCCAGTCGTCACCACCCTATTCTTGGTTGTTAACCAGTCTATTCCTGGTTGCCACTGGTTTCGCCAGCACAGTAATTGATAAAAAATACACCTATTGATGCATAATATAGTAATGAGCAGATAATCAATCTTAGTGATGCTGATTGAGAGATATCGGTCAGGATAAGAAATTTCTCTCCTGTTCTTCTTTAAAGGTTCATGGGATCTTGGTTTAACCGGTCTTAATTTGCAAAGTTAATGAGTATCACATAAGAGCGTCACACAAGTCTGCAGAAAATAGGAGTGTTGATAAAGCAAGATTAATAACCAGATAGACCTGCCGGACCAAGTGGGCTAGTTCTGTGCGATGTTGTTATGTAAACTTAATCTCCAAGTGTCAACATATTCTTCCATTGCTCTCGGACTCATTCACCTTGCCGTGTAACAGCATAAACACTACTTATTTTCAGCAATTAAAGTTGATTTTCAAAATGTTGCCATTCCTAAAACGAATCTATCAATTAGGACAAGCCTTTATTGCTGGATGCTCAGTCACATCGCAAGAATAATTTGAGGTATGTAAAAACATGAGCGGTATAGATAGGGTAGACAGGAGAAACTAAAGGACGTAGAGTTAGGGTAAAGTGCAAAATATTAAGAGGGGAAACATTTTTCATCCAGTTGTTAACAAAATATATAAGGCTTCAACAGGACTTTGGCTTTGATGGGTGGGTAAGGTTGGAGACCTGTTGATGTTTGGGACAAAACTCAGCCAGTTTCTCCCATACAAATTTAACTTGATTATACATTATGTTTCACCAACACTCCCCACCATATAAACAGCAATCCAAGATAATATTTCAGACATTTCAGCTTCCAAACTTTTATAAATCCCAAACTGTTAGATTTATTAGATTATGGTATTTATTATTTATCTCATCTCCCCATATTCTTCTCATTTCAGCTACCCGATTAAGGGATACCAACTTCCCTTCCCACTTATGACAATGCTCTCTTCCAAAATATTCTCTCATCTCAGCTCGCAATGCCTATATATTAACAAAAAAATACCAAGAGGATGCAGAGCAAGAACTTTCATTTTGATTTCTTCCAATTCGACTTTTCACAAAGAAGGGAAGAGTAAATAAACTATAAACTAGCTGCCCTAAAATTGGTAGCACAGAAAATGACACTCATTAAGGACAGTGAGGTGAGGGTGGAAATCAACACTTAAAAGTATAAATATTACTCAAAAAATTTGACAAATGTTTAATTCATTTGTTAGTTACTTTTGAGCGTGTGCTGGATGAAGAATTTCATCGCATAAGGTACCATTATACAAAACCGGGTCTCTTAGAAATGGAGGCAATACAGCTTAGAAATTGGTTAATGAAAACACAAAGAAGAATAAATGGGTCATTTTTGTCACATTGTAACTTGTGGGTTTAATGATTGGATTTTGATTGTTTATGATTTACGGTAAATGTTCAAATGACAGGACAAAATGTAACACAAAGTTTCGCATTGATACAAAGCTAGCTGGGAAAATAAGCAGGGAGGAGAATGCTATAAAGCAAAGATATGGGGGAGGTGTGGTGATGGTGAAGCAAGTGGTAAGGTGGCAGGGTAATAGAGGCTGTCCATTACATGGACGCAACAACCTCCCACTGTTCTTTCTGATCACTATGCGGCATACAGCTTCGCAATTCACTGCAGGCAGCCTTTCCTTATTCCAAAAAATGGCATATAATAGAGTACATGAATTTCTCTGCATTTATTGTACCAGCAATTCAATACAGTCTCTTACACTTCAAGTAGATAGCCTTGCAACTTCACTAATCGTTCCCTTTAAGAAGCATCAGTTAGAATGGGGTTATTTAAGAAGCATCAGTTAGAATGGGGTTATTCAGCACAGCCAGTCCATATCAAAGCCATGTTGATGAGAATACAGCCGTTAGTGCTTGATGTCCTGTACCATAAGGCGTGGCTGGCAACCTTAGCCATAAATCAGACATTTGAGCCATATGTTAGGTACATCATGGTCATTGAGCAAGTTACAACCTGTCTATTGGGAAGCTCTGCCCAAGAGTGGATGCTACAAAGTTTCACTGGAATGATTCTTGGAAAGGCATTCTAATCCTAGGAATTGAAAGGAAACAGGCAGTTCATATACCCTAGAATTTCAAAGAATGGGAGGTGATTTCATGAAAACACTCAAAACCAGATTTTGCATCTGCAACAAGAGAGAAACTGACAGGTCATTGCAACATATTGCCAAACTGGGAAATGAGAAGTTGCTGTTGGAAATTCCCCATCTTGACATAGGGTATGCCATTTGGCAACCTTTCCCAGCATACCTTACTCAGTACCAGTGATCTGAAGGGAACTATTTGGTGCAATTGTTATCCTGTAAACATATTGACAGTCTAAGCACATTTTAATACCATAGTAATAAAGTCTGCCTAACAAACTCACTGGCCCTAAGGGGCTCATGTTGTCGACCTCCCCGTGGTGAGCCCTGACAACTGACCTCAGTCAGGCGAACGACAACAAACAGAGACAGCAGTAGCGCCGCAGCTCGGCACCAATTCGGAGCATGCGCCTACGGATGTCGAACAGGATGGCATCACCCTGCTGCAGACTTCTACTGCCTCAAATGCAAGAAGACTGGCCCTGAAATAAAAACTACTTTTTAAGATATTTCGAAATGCAACATGTTTAAGAGAGAGTTACTTTTTGGGCACAAGGTGAAATACTGTGCATTCTAATGTTCATTTCACAAACTAAAAACACAGTTAAATCTGTTTTATTCATTCCAAGGTTTGTAATCTTGGAGAACGTTTAACACGTTGCTATTCTAGCCATTTTGACATTCAAAGTTGACAGATTTCAGAGGGGCCTAATAAAAAGAAACCAACATAGATGAAGAGAAACTCCATGCACTGACGTCATTAGATCTCCAAGGGCAGCCTTTTCTGAGGTCAACCACATTCACTATTACTTCACTTCCACTTCCAAGATTCTTCTCAAGCTTGATATGGTAGGAGATGGAGGATTATATATATAACTCAGCAGGACAGGCAGCATCTCTGGAGAGAAGGAATGGGTGACAATAGACAATAGGTGCAGGTGTAAGGCATTTGGCCCTTCAAGCCAGCACCACCATTCAATGTGATCATGGCTGATCATCCGCAATCAGTACCCCGTTCATGCCTTCTCCCCATATCCCCAGACTCCGGCTATCTTCAAGAGCCCTATCTAGCTCTCTCTTGAAAGTACTCATAGAACCGGCCTCCACCGCCCTCTGAGGCAGAGAATTCCACAGACTCACAACTCTATGTGTGAAAAGGTGTTTCCTCATCTTTGTTCTAAATGGCTTACGCCTTATTCTTAAACTGTGGCCCCTGGTTCTGGACTCCCCCAACATCGGGTATACAAGCCCAGCCACTCCATTCTCTCAGCATATGAGTGTCCCACCATCCAGGGAATTAACCTTGTGAACCTACGCTGCACTCCCTCAATAGCAAGAATGTCCTTCCTCAAATTTGGAGACCAAAACTGCACTCAATACTCCAGGTGTGGTCTCACTAGGGCCATGTACAACTGCAGAAGGACCTCTTTGCTCCTATACTGAACTCCTCTTGTTATGAAGGCCAACATGCCATTCGCTTTCTTCACTGCCTTTTCGGGTCGAGACGCTTCTTCAGACTGATGTCAGGGGAGTGGGCAGGACAGAGATAGAATGTAATCGGAAACAATAAGACTGGTGGGAGAACTGGGAAAGGGGAGGGGATGGAGAGAGAGGGAAAGCAAGGGCTATTTGAAATTAGAGAAGTCAATGTTCACACCGCTGGGATGTAAGGTACGAAATATGGGGTCCTGTTCCTCCAATTTGCGCTGGACCTCACTCTGACAATGGAGGAGACCCAGGACAGAAAGGTCAGATTGGGAATGGGGGGGGGGGGGGGGGGGGAGTTAAAGTGCTGAGTAATCTGTATTATATATATATATATATATATATATATATATATATATATATAGAACCCGTTGGGCCCAGTTCCCCCAACGCAATATTCCATCACTCACCCGTTCCCCCAACGCAACCCAGTACCACCACTCACCCGTTCCCCCAACGGAATATTCCACCTCTCACCCATAGCCCCCCACTGCGCAGACGTGGCTGATGGGTTCCCGTTGTGATGCCAGATCCCCGTTGTGACGCGAGTCACGGCAACCCTCCCCAACTGCGCCTCGCCATCGCTTCTTCCTACCCATCCTCCTCCATTCCCCCTCATCCCCAGCACTTCCTCTGCGTCATCTTTACCCTCCCTCTTCTTTCCCCTCTCCTCTCCACTCCCTTCCTCACCTCTCCCTCGCTCTCCTTTCCATTACCTTCAGTCACTCCTTCCGTCCCTCCATAACTCCTCTCCCCTCCCTACCACCCTCAGAGGGAGAAGAGCATCTCCCTGCTCCCCCACGTAGCCGACGGGTTCCCGTTGTGACGCCAGAGATCCCCGTTGTGACACTAGTCACGGCAACCCTCACCCAACTGCGCAGGCGCGTGAGGTGGAAGCTGCTGTGTTTTTTTTAATGTAAATGAGATCCCATTGTGATGTCATTGTGGGGTGGAACACTGCTCACGGACAGTTTATGTACATGGAATCCCATTGTGAAGTCATACACTGCTAACTGCCCGTGCAGATGGAAGAATTTTTTCTCAAAATGGGGTTTTGTAAAGATTAAAATGTGAATAACTTGTAAAATATACCGTTGGGCCCCACCCCAACAACGGACTGTTCCAGCTGCTACGGTCAGGCAAACGCCTCCGTTGCCATGCTGTGAAAACGGAGAGGATGAGGAGTTTCTTTCCAGAGGCTATTAGGACTGTAAACTTCTATCCCTCCAGGGACTAACTTTTTCTGTACCTTTTTACTGTTGTGTCTTTTTAAAATTGCTGTTTTTTTCTTTTTTTACTCCCACAAATATGCAATATGTGAATATGTGTTTCTGTTCCATTCTGTTTTGTAGTTTTTTTGCACAAAGTCCGCAAGCATTGCCACTTTTCATTTCACTGCACATCTCGTATGTGTATGTGACGAATAAACTTGACTTTGACTTCACTTCACTTTTCCCCCAACGCAATATTCCACCAAACAGCGCACAATATTCCACCAAACAGCTGACGGGTTCCCGTTGTGACGCCACAGATCCCCGTTGTGACGCGAGTCACAGCAACCCTCACCCAACTGCGCAGGCGCGGCCGGCAAGTGGCAGCGCTACTGCGACGTTTTTAAAGTTTAAAATGTCAATAACTTATAAAATTTAAGATCAATGTGAACGCATCTCACTCTCCCTCTTCAAACCCCTATTCCCCTCCTCCATTATCCTCCCTCTCCCCACCAACCCTCCTCTGCTTCCTCTGCTCACCCCTCCCTACCCCTCTCCTCTCCCTCTATCCCCCTGCTCCCCCGCTCTTCCCCTCCCCTATCCCACTCCCTACAATGAAAATCGTGATGTTTGTTCTAAAAATGAAACCTCAAGAATTTGATTAAAACTGACCTTTTTTGAAAATCACAATTTTTAATGTAAATATGATTCGCAATCCCATGGTGACGTAATTGTGACCATAAAATTGTGACATCGTACACGGCTAGCGGGCAGGGCGTGGAAAAGTGATTTTTGGAAAAGTGGTTTTTGTAAAATTAAAAATGTGAATAACTTGTAAAATATAACATCAATCCAAAACTTGCCACAACACACCCCAGGACAACGATGAGTAAGGTGGGCCAAAAATTGTTGCGCTATCTTGTAACATTTTGGGGATCACACATGCACGCACAGAAACAAACAAGATGAGAGGTTTGGTCTTATATATACACTTTTGAAAGAGCAAAATTGCTGTACCAGTGCTATGGGGGAAAAAATTGACTAGGAAAATAATATTTTTTGGCCTTTCTTCTCCACCAGTTGACCAAACCAAAACTTAAATTACTCATTTGCTATATTTATGATGTTTATGAATAGAGATCAAGCATTTCTACAGGTTAGGCTGAGATTTGGCAGGATTCAGCATGTAGCAGTCACAACTGCCTTGCCTTGAATGCAAGGCAGCTTTGACTGCTACATGCTGAATCCTGCCAAATCATAACTCATAAACTCGCAGGCAAAAAATAAGCATTTAATGCGTTCAGAACTCAGAAACCCGCAGGCAAAAAATAAGCATTTTATGATCACCTTTCATTTCTATTATAAATGAGGCTGAAGAGAAGGAAAAATACATTCATAATGGGCAAGTAATTCAGAGTTCAGCAACCTGGATTTAATTTTGACCCCGTGATGCCTCTGGAGTTTCCACATTCTCTCTGTGATTGCATGGGATTTCTCTGCGTCCTCCAGCTTCTTTCCCCACCCTAAAATGTGTTAGTTAGTAGGGTAATTGAGTTCTATAAAATGCCCCAGTGCAGGTGACTGCGTGCGAGAATCAGGGTTAATGGGCACATGAGAGAGAATAGGCTACATAGAGTCATAAAGTGATACAGTGTGGAAACAGGCCCTTCGGCCCAACTTGCCCACATCAGCCAACATGTCCCAGCTACACAAGTCTCACCTGCCCGCATTTGGTCCATATCCCTCCAAACCTATGCTGCCCATGTACCTGTCTAACTGTTTCTTAAATGTTAGGATAGTCCCTTCCTCAACCAATTCCTTTGAGTGATTGTTCCATACATCCACCACCCTTTGTGTGAAAAAGTTACCCCTCAGATTCCTAATAATTTTTTTCTGTTTCACCTTAAACCAAAGTCCTCTCGTCCTCAATTCACCTACTCTGGGCAAGAGACTCTGTGCATCTAAGCTACAGAAAAATAAACTGTGGAACAGAACTGATGGGGTCTGCCTGAATGTCAGCATTGACAAAATGGACAATTGGCGTCTTCTTTTGTCATAAAGAAATAAGAAAATTTGCCGTCTCAATTTGGAAATCCTATGCTGTCCAACAAGATTCTGGTATATTATGCACACTAAAAGAATAAAGACAACATGGAAAGGTCTGAGGCAGTGTCACAGTGCAAAGGTGCAATAAAGTAGCAGAGACTGCCAAATGCATTTATTTCAGAACAATACAATAGAATGGCTGGACTGTCATATGTTGATAGAATGGAGCAGCTGGGCTTGTATACTCTGGAATTTAGGATGAGTGGGCATCTTATTGAAACATATAAGATTATTAAGGGATTGGACACGTTAGGGGCAGGAAATATGTTCCCGATGTTGGGGGAGTCCAGAACCAGGGGCCACAGTTTAAGAATAAGGGGTAGGCCATTTAGAACGGAGATGAGGACAAACTTTTTTACCCAGACAGTTGTGAACCTGTGGAATTCTCTGCCTCAGAAGGCAGTGGAGGCCAATTCTCTGGATGCTTTCAAGAGAGAGTTAGATAGAGCTCTTAAAGATAGCGGAGTCAGGGGATATGGTGAGAAGGCACAAACGGGGTACTGAATGTGGATGATCAGCCATGATCACAGTGAATGGCGGTGCTGGCTCAAAGGGCCGAATGGCCTACTCCTGCACCTATTGTCTATTGTCTAAATACAGTGATCTGGAGGCCACAAATTTGCAGAAAACCTTTAATGTGTCACATGAGACAACAAAAAGGATATCAATTGATTGTTATGGTGACACATAGGATTAAAAACTGAAAACTCCAGTTCTGATGAAGCTGTATCTTAGCAGTGTAGTCCAAAATAATTCAAAGTGATTATAATACTAGAGTGCAGAAACAAATGACCTAATCAAAACAAAATGCACAATCGCTTTCATCGGATAAATTTACTTCTGATAAATCTTACACCACTGGCTACACTGTTCGGCCAAAAGAAGAACAAGCGACAAAATTTTACTGCCAATGTTCTCTCCAGTTGATTGAAATGGGTTACTCAAACAAATGCATCCAAACCAACCAAGAAGATTACATAACACTGGACAAAACAAATGTTGTATTTTGCTAACAGACTCTGCTTTAACATCAACACATATTGCAGAAAATTAATCTAGTGTCACAACATGTGATTAACTGAGTAGAGTATTTTTGGCACTGGCAACTTTCACCATGACGATGGATGGGGTCATCAAGGCCAACATTCAGTTGATTGAACGGAGGGATCAAGAATGAATCCATCAGGGAGAAGAAGAAGCCTTTGTTTAAGTTCCTGTCCAAGACTGGATTGCTGAGGATATCATTAAAATGGCAAAGATAAAAGTAAGGGAGTATAATCTTAAAGTAGGAATTGTAGCACTCAACAATGGCTGTCACAATGTGGTCATGTCACAGTGTGCAGAAAGGAACTGCAGATATTGGTATACACAGGAGATAGATACAAAGTGCTGGAGTAACTCAGTGGGTCAGACAGCATCTCTGGAGAAAAAGGAAAAAGAGGAAACCTTTTACCCGAAGAGGGGAGAAAAAACAAAACTTAAGACAATAGGGTAAAGTATTGATACCTCTGGAGGTAGGTCAACCAAGTTTGAGGCAGGAGAGAAAATAGAATTAAACAATTAGATTCAGTGGAGGAAAGATTAAAATAGGATCAACTGAGTCAATAGACAATAGGTGCAGGAGTAGGCCATTCGGCCCTTTGATAAAAACAATGGCATGGACTGCATGGGCCAAATAACCAGAATACTTAAGTTAAGATGGAGACTGAAGTAACTATGGATGAAGGATCACTCAGCAAAAAGATCACAGAAGATAGTGGAATGCTGATAAATCAACCAACTAATCAAATATTGATGATTTGACATCTGACCGTTGTTTTAAAGTTTAGTTCAGAGATATAGCATGGAAACAGGCTCTTCGGTCCACCGAGTCAAGCTGACCAGCGATCCCCGCACACTAACAATATCCTACACACACTAGGGACAATTTACAATTTTTATCAAGCCAATTAGCCTATAATGCTGTATGTCTTTGAAGTGGAGGAGGAAACTGGAGATCTCAGAGACAACCCAGGTCACGGGGAAAACTCCATACAGACAGCTCCCGTAGTCAGGATCGAAGCTGGAGCTGTAAGACAGCAACTCTACCTTTG
Source organism: Malacoraja senta (assembly GCA_038087875.1). Lineage (NCBI taxonomy): Eukaryota > Metazoa > Chordata > Chondrichthyes > Rajiformes > Rajidae > Malacoraja > Malacoraja senta. Next base: position 78,417,641 of record CM075981.1, on the reverse strand, counting down.
GTTCACTGTGCCGCCCCAACGTGATGGTTCTTTGAAATTTGCCAGGTTATATTAAACTTACTGGGTTCATCTATAAGACTGTGTAATCTAAAACAATTAATTACAATTATTTGGGTGCATAATTAGGAATAACATGCAAAAACACGCCAGTCCAGCACCAAAGTCCTGAACATGCCCAATTAAAGGAAATAGATGCTTGAAGAAAAATAGTCAAGTTTATTATCATATGCACAATTATGGTGAGGTACAGGTACAATGATGCTTGTTTGCAGCAACATCACAGCCACCTAGACTCATGCAACATTCAAAATTGCACATAAAATTCTGAAAGACATTAAAAAGAAAGAAGACTGCATAAAAAGACATATAATTGCAAAATACAGTCAGGAAAAAAGTAATAAAGTCCATGGTAGTGCAAGAGGTGGTCCATCGTGTTCTATTGTCAAGGTAGAATTATGGTTGCGGGGGTAGGTTTAAGAACCTGATACTTGTAGGAATGTAACTTCCCAATCTGGCGGTGTACATCCTCAGGCCTCTGTACCTCCAGCCCGATGGTAGCAATGAAGGGAGGGGAGGATTGACACCACCGTTAAAGTAGATAGCGTGGTCAGTTGATGGAAAAGAAAAGATGAGAAAGATACGCAAACATGTTTGGCATTGCCAATCAAGCCACAAAAAAAAAGCTTCATTGGGATATGAAACCACAAATCAACACAGCCAAATCCAATTTTATTCTCAGAAACATCTGGGTTGCCCAGCATGCATTACAAGAGCGCAAGCACGTAGAAAACCTTGTTTCCCCAAAGGCATTAAGACACGTGAAGCCAAATTCAGCCTCTCATTTCAGATTAGACTGATGCAGTAACAATGGTGCCACTGTGGTCCTTACAGTTCATTGCCTACATGCAGAAAGCTAGATTACAGTTTTTTTTAAACAAAGGCCAAAGAGGAAATGTACCAGAAACCGAGTAGCACACTAACTTGGTCATTCCCTCTTAAAGAATTAGAAAGGAACCAATAAATGTTGTGACATTGCAATTTAAGAATGCAGGACTTGATGAGCTACTGGATAAATTTATGCAAAAGGAATCAGCTTGGATCTTGGTAGATGGCCCAGATTTGTATGGCAGCAAGTCTCCAGCACAAACAATTAATTATTAATTGAACCCGGTGCACTGCTTGTGTAACTGCTACCAAAATAACACTTCCCATTGAAATTCAAGTTTAAATACACAAATGACCAAGCACTAATTTGGATCAGATAAGAAGAATTATAAAATCCTTAATGTTACACAATGAGGTAATGATTTTTTGAGTTATAAAGCTATAGAGCATGAAAACAGGACCTACTCCCCAACTCATCCAGCTTTTCCTGCAATTTTATTTTCCCCTGATAAATTGCTAAATTTTGACCAAATTCATGTAGATAGACTGAAGAGAGGAACTTGCAGTGGATCAAAACTAAAGCAGCAATCAAAATTAGGCTCAAGAGTTCTGCAAGCATTCCATGATTGAAACTGTAAAACTTAATATTTTACTACCGAGAGAAAAGCTGCAAATTTTGATACATTAAATTTGCTTAAAATCTTTTTTTTGTTGTATTTTTTATTTTATTAGAAGTATTGTACATTACAATAATCTGCAATAACGTAAGTTTATACTTTTCTTGTACCACTTCTTATTTTAAACTTTAATAAGAAAAAAGGATAGAAAGAGTTAGTAAAGATAGTAAGTGAGTGATTGAAAGAGTGGTCCAGGAACACCCATATGGACCTAAACCACAAGAAATAGTTAGAGGAAAAAAAAAAGAAAGAGAAAAAACAAAAGGAGGAAAAAGAAAAAAGCAAGCATAAGATAAGGTAGGACAATATGAAAGGGATGCACCTACTTCATATCTTTACTCACCCCTCGCCAGGTCCTGAAACCATTTATTATCAACATTTTGTTGCACCCTATGTTTGTAATAAGTCGATAAATGGAGACCAAATCTTTTGGAATTGGTCTGGTTTACCTGCTAAGAGGAATCTCATATCTTCTAGGTGTAACAATTCCGACATATTAGAAGTCCACATTTTTGTCGTTGGCGTAGGAGCATTTTTCCAAAATTTTCCAAAGTTTTTTTGCCGTTATTAAGCCATAATTAAGGAAACTCCTTTGAAATGAAGTCAGCTCCAAACTTGCTTCTATTGTTCCAAAAATAATCAGTTCTGCATTCGGTTTCAGCTTTATTTTAAATAATTTAGTGAAAATTTCAAAATTTTCATTCCAAAACTTTTGGATTTTTATACAAAAAACAAAAGAATGTGCTATAGTTGCTTCTTGGGTTAGGCATTTATCACAGATAGAAGAGGTATTTGGGTAAAATTTACTTAATTTAACTTTCGAATAGTATAATCTATGTAAAATTTTAAATTAAATTAGAGTATGTCTTACGTTAATCAAGCATTTATGCACATATAACAGCTGTTTATCCCAACTCTCTTTCGAGATTTTTATAGCTAGTTCCTGTTCCCATTCACTTCTAATCCCATCAGATGATGGAATTTCTATGTTTAAAATGGAATTATACAGGTATGATATTAAATTAGCTGATTCCGCTTTTATATTCATTATCTCATCCAATAGGTCAGGAGACATATTTTGATATTCTCGTGTATATTTTTTCAAATAGTCACGTATTTGAAAGTATTTAAAATATTGATTACTACTCAAGTTGTATTTAAGTTGTAGTTGGTGAAATGTTAAAAAACTTCCATTATCATACATATCTCCAAACGTTTTAATTCCTACTCTATCCCAATTTATAAAAGATGTATCTATCATAGAAGGTTTAAACGAAGGGTTGTTCATTATAGGTGAGAGAAGTGATAGATTTCTTAATTTTAAAGTCAATTTTATTTGTTTCCAAATTCTAATTGTACTATGAATAATTGGATTTTTACTGTATATTGTATTCTTCATTTTTGTTGGTGAGAGAAGGATCGCTCCTATGTTAAAAGGGGAACAATCCTCTCTTTCCATTACTATCCAATCCACCTGCTGGGCCGAATTGTCCAACAGGTGAATCATATTTTTGACATTTGTGGCCCAGTAATAATATAAAAAATTAGGGAGTGATAATCCGCCAGATTCTTTAGGTTTACACAAATGTTTTCTTTGGATTCTGTGGGATTTATAGTCCCATATAAAGTTTGTAATATCAGCATCCAATTAAAAAAAAAAAATTTTTGGTAAATATATCGGTATTGACTAGAATAGATAAAATTTGTGGTAAAAATATCATTTTTATAGCATTTATTCAGCCTATAAGAGACATCGGAAGAGTTTTCCAGAATTTAATCAGTATGTTTAATTTATTGAGTAAGGGCATATAGTTTGCATTAAATAAAGATTTATATTTTCTAGTAATTTCAATTCCCAAATATTTAAATTTTTCTGAAGCGATTTTAAAAGGGAATTTTAACAGGTGTGTTGGGTCTTGAGGTTTAATCGTCATAATTTCACTTTTATTCCAATTTATTCTATATCCTGAAAAGGATACAAATTCCTCTATTAAATGTAATATATTTGGTATACTGATTTGTGATTTTGTGATATATAGTAGTACATCATCTGCGTATAATGATATCTTATTATTTGAGTATTTTGTATTATACCCATGGATATTCGGATGTATTCTAATACTTTCCGCTAACGGTTCTATTACAAGAGCAAATAGCAGAGGTGATAATGAACATCCCTGTCTATTTCCCCTTGATAATTGAAATTTCGGGGACAAAATATTATTAGTTAATATTCTGGCAGTAGGCCTATCATATAATAATTTTACCCAAGCGATAAAATTCTCTCCCATTTGAATGCTTAAAATCTTAAGTAGGGATCGAATGTAAATACAGTGAAGTAATTCAAGTTGCTTACACTTATCTGTTATTTTACTTCCAATTACAGATTTCAGATTCTTCTTTATAGAAATAGGAATTGGTTCAGAAATCAAAATAAAATTAAAGAATGTTAGATTTCCAGTGAGGGAAGAGAGGAGAGTTATCATAGCAGTAATCCACTAGGCTCTGAAGAATTAATGCAACAGGTGCAGGAATATTTCTTAGTTTAGTTTAGAGATACAGCGTAGAAACAGACCCTTCGCCCCACTGAGTCCGCACCAACCAGCGATCCCAGCACATTAACACTATCCTACACACACTAGGGACAATTTAAAATTGATACCAAGCCAATTAACCTACAAAACTGTATTTCTTTGGTGTGTGGGAGGAAACCGAAGATCTCGGAGAAAACCAACGCGGTCACGGGGAGAACGTACAGACTCTGAACACACAGCACCCATAGTCGGAATCGAACCCAGGTCTCTGGCGCTGTAAGCACTGTAAGACATCAAGTCTACCGCTGCACCACCGTGCCGTTATAATTGTGTTCGCCGTTTAAACTTAATTCTTATTAAGTTAAAGCAAAGGAAACTTTTTATCCCTTTGAGTTTGTTCCAGCAATTAGCAACGATGGTTGTTCTGCACCTCAAGTGTTTTTTGCCCACTCTGTGTCATACCACTTGATCTCTATCCTATCCAAGAAATCCCCGTCAATAAAGTTACAATTGTCATAGCATTTGTATGCCAAAGTATTTCCAAAGAATATTTCCACAAACTTGTCATGTGATTATTATATCCGATGTAAATTATATATTTGAAACTATGCTGGGAATGTAAAGTGCTTTGTTCATATTTTATACCGTTTTCATTAATACAGATCAAGACTCAAATAATTTCTGAATAAGCTATTTGCAGTCACTTTTCGGGATCCAAATCTTGATATTGGGTTTAGTAAGACAATATTTATGGCCCCTCCAAATGTGCGGTACTTTAGAATATTTTACAAGAGCAAAATCAAGCAAAACTTTAACCAAAGGAAAAGGCATTAAACAAAAGCTGACCATAAAATGGACTGTATGGAATATCTTAAAGGAGATGAGGGAATAAAATTAGGTAGAGCATTTGAAAGTTTAGCACCTAGACAGTACATCTGATCAAATAATTAAATGAATGAATGAATAAGTTTATTGGCCAAGTATTCACATACATGTAATTTGCCTTGGTGCTCCGCCCGCAAGTGAAAACATGACATACAGTGAATGAGTTAGGAATGACATAAAATATTAAACATTAATAATAAAACATTATCGATTAAACATGTGAATTAAATAATACCAGAGCAGAAGGAGGCTACAGATTTTTAGTTATTGAGTAGAGCTACTACTCGTGGAAAAAAGCTGTTTTTATGTCTGACTGTGGCAGCTTTGACAGTCCGGAGTCGCCTTCCAGAGGGAAGTACTTCAAAGAGTTTGTGGCCAGGGTGAGAGGGGTTAGAGATGATCTTACCCGCTCGCTTCCTGGCCCTTGCAGTGTACAGTTCGTCAATGGAGGGAAGGTTGCAGCCAATAACCTTTTCAACTGATCGTACGATTCGCTGCAGCCTCCAGATGTCGTGCTTGGTGGCCGAGCCAAACCAGACCATGATGGAGAAGGTGAGGACAGACTCTACGATGCCCGTATAGAATTGGACCATCATTGCCTGTGGCAGATTGTGCTGCCTCAGCTGCCGCAGGAAGTACATCCTCTGTTGTGCCTTTTTGACTGTGGAGTCGATGGTGCCCCCCCCCCCCCCCCCCATTTAAGGACCTTGGCGATTATGGTTCCCAAGAACTTAAGATGTGACTGTGGTGTTGTTGATCGTGAGTGGGGTGAGGGGAGGGGAAGCTCTCCTAAAGACTACAATCAATTCCACTGTCGTAAGAGCATTGAGCTCCAGGTTATCGCGATGGTATCAGGACGCCAGCTGTGCCACTTCCTGTCTGTAGGCAGATTCCTCCCCATCCTGGATCAGTCCAATCAGGGTTGTGTCGTCCGCAAACTTGAGAAACTTGACAGAGGAGTATGTGGAGGTGCAGTCATTGGTGTAGAGAGAGTAGAGGAGTGGGGAAGAGTACACAGCCTTGCAGTGCTCCTATGCTGAGGGTCTGCGGGTCCAAGATGTGCTTTCCCAGCCTCACATGCTGCTATCTATCTGTCAGGTAGCTGATGATTCACCGACAGTGGGGTTCAGGCACAGTCAACTTGGAAAGTTTGGAGTGTAGTAGCTCTGGCACAGTGGTGTTGAATGCAGAGCTAAATTCAACAAACAAAATCCTCGCATAGGTCCCCTGGCGATCTAGGTGCTGGAAGATGAAGTGCAGGCCCAGGTTGACTGCGTCATCCACAGATCTATTAGCCCGATATGCAAACTGCAGAGGGTTCAGCAGGGGGTTCGTGATATTTTTCAGCTTGGCCAGCACAAGCCTTTCAAGGATCTTCATGACTACAGAGGTCAGTGCGACAGGCCTGTAGTCATTAAGACCAGTAATCCTTGCCTTTTTGGGTACAGGGATAACAGTGGAGACTTTGAAGCAGGCAGGAACAGTATAGATTTGCACGGACTGGTTGAAAATGCCTGTGTAGACCGGTGCCAGTTGTTCGGCACAGAGCTTGAGAGTAGAGGGGGAAACATTGTTTGGTCCTGGAGTATGCGAGATGTCAAAAATGGTATGCGAGATGTCAAAAATTATGAAACCAGATCTCTGAGGATTATAGGATTGGCAGAGATTACAAAATTAAGTGACAATGTGATAGGTGGGGAAAAAAAATCATAAAAATTGCAGGTATTGGAAAACAGAAAATGCTGGAAACACTCAGTAGGTCAGGCAACATTTGTGGTAGGTGAAACAAGAGTTAATGCTTCAGGCAGTGACTCTTTTTCAGCAGCAAGCCACAGACGGATCTGAACACAATTGTTTTTTAGGTTGAGAAATGAATGAGACCTGGAGCCCAAAGAGCCATATATCCCAGAGTTATCCCAGAGTATTGATTCATCTAGAGCTCAATGTGGGACATGTGCAGTCAAAACACAGACAGAGTCAGAATTAGATGTTAACTGTTTACATGTGAAACATGATAGGCTTTTAAATTATGTTATCAAGGAAAAACCTGCACATAATGATGGAGGTGCCAGGTATGGATCCCTGGTAGACTTCAGGGAAACAGCAAGAGAGTGGGACGGGAAAACAAGACGCACAATTCTCCAGCAAGGACTGGATATGGAGGAATGGAACGAAACAAGAAAAATCCCACTCAGCGAAGCAACACTACAAGGAAATTATGATCAACTGCGCATTGGCTGCAAATAGAACAAAGTTGGGAATGGAGAAAGTAACATTTCATGGGAAGTCTATTCTGACTTTGTTCTGGGCCTTTCAGGTGCCAAAAAAATTCCGCACAAGCCACATCAGCATGGATCATTTACAAGAAAATGAAAATAAAAAAATTAGATGCTGAAAATCTAAGATTAAAATGCTGGAAATACTCCATAAATTGGGCCACATTTGTTGCAAGAGATACAGAGTTAACGTTTCAGTCGAAGACCCTTCATCAGATGTCGGACATTAAATATCTGACAAAGGTCTTAGAACTCAAGGAATATCTATTTTTCTTATCACAGATTGACTATTTCCCGCACTTTTTGATATTATTTGGATCATTTAAAAGTTTCCAAGAACATAGAAACTGAGAAAATTGAGTGGAATAAAGGTGGAAGAACAGAAGAGCACAAAAATGCCACATGCAAGATCACAAGATCTTCGGGAGAGGAGAATGTAGCAAAGACAACTAATGATTTAAGTTTTTGAAATAAAGAAGCCTCATTGCTGGTGGCAAGGATGGAGAAGTTAGTAGAAACTAGCAGAAACAAATGATTCATGGCAATGTCAAACATTATCTTCATACTGCAGAGCAGTGAATGGTTCCAGCAATGGCAAGGAAGGCCCATGATTGCCCAATGTGATTTGGCTTAGCATTTTGCATCAAGAGAAAACTAAAAATAGTTTTAGCTTGATCCACCTTGTTGAACCAGATCCAGCACTATTAGGCCCTCCACGCCACAGTATAATTTCATAACTTTAAAATCATGCCATCCTAACCATACTAAATGAAAAGCTCTAGCCATTCCGTAACAATATACTGAAACTATTACTGTACAAAATTAGATTAATCCAAGTCATTCTCAATAGAAGACACTCGTTTAGAATAAGAAGGGCAGGAAGGAAGAGAAATTAAGTACTTGAACTTGTATTTGCAGCCTCATCTTGGCTTGACATTGAAAAAAGTTGACAAAGGAATATTATGCTGCTGAACTTATTTTGCATTTCCTCATTCCTCCTTTTTAAACTTTGTCGAAATTGCACAGTCCAACAGTACATGATTTTTAGATCCAATCACCCAACACCCACAAAGACATTTTTTCCAATACTCGAGATAGATTCAAGAGACAGTAATTGAGAGCATGAACAAATAGATATTTATACTCTCTCTTCCCCAACCCATAATGCTAAGACCAACTAAGACAAATTCATCACCAGTATATATATATATATATATATATATATATATATATATATATATATATATATATATATATATATATATATATATATATATATATATAAACAAAGGCTCTCTGCTTTGATGGCTTTGGACTATAGCAATGAAACACAATGCTGTAGTTCAAAATCAGAAACTACTGAAAAGATTATTATTCAATTTTGTTAAATATGAAGAATATTTCCAAGGCTAATTATTTAGAAGAAAACAAGGCCTTTGTTTTACTAAATTTAAATCTCTGAACTGACTGTAGCCTGTGCGAACTGAACACAAGACAAAATACAAGATTTCATGTTATTCACAGTGAAAGCAAACTTGATCAAAGTTATGGTAGTCACAAAATGCTGGAGTAACTCAGCAGGTGAGGCAGCATCTCTGGAGGAAAGGAATGGGCGACATTTCGGGTAGAGACCCTTCTTCAGACTGATGTCAGGGGAGGGGGCGGGACAAAGATAGAATGTAGACAGAGACAGTAAGACTAGTGGGAGAATTGTGAAGGGAAAAGGGATGGAGAGAGAAAGCAAGGGCTATCTGAACCTCCAATTTGCGCTGGGACTCACTCTGACAATGGAGGAGGCCAGGACAGAAAGATCAGTTTGGGAATGGGAGGGGGGTTGAAGTGCTGAGCCACTGGGAGATCAGGTAGGTTAAGGGACTGAGTGGAGGTGTTCAGCGAAACGATCGCTACTTTGATCGCTGGTGGATCACCAGCTTCCTGACAGACAGGAAGCAGCATGTGAGGCTGGGAAAGCACATCTCGGACCCACAAACGCTCAGTATAGCAGCACCGCAAGGCTGCGTACTCTCTCCTCGCCTCTACTCTCTCCTCTCTCTACACCAACGACTGCACCTTCACAGACACTTCTGTCAAGCTCCTCAAGTTTGAGGACGACACAAGTCTGATTGGACTGATCCAGGATGGGGAGGAATCTGCCTACAGACAGAAAGTGTCACAGCTGGGGTCCTGGCGCCATCGCAACAACCTAGAGCTCAATGCTCTTAAGACAGTGGAATTGATTGAAGACTTTAGGAGAGCTTCCCCTCCCCTCCCCTCACCCCACTCACCAGCAACAACACCACAGTCACATCTGTGGAGTCTTTTAAGTTCCTGGGAACCATCATCTCCAAGGACCTTAAGTGGGGGGGCTACCATCGACTCCAGTCAAAAAGGCACAACAGAGGATGTACTTCCTACGGCAGCTGAGGAAGCACAATCTGCCACAGGCAATGATGGTCCAATTCTACACGGCCATCGTAGAGTCTGTTCTCACCTTCTCCATCATGGTCTGGTTTGGCTCAGCCACCAAGCACAACACCTGGAGGCTGCAGCGAATCGTCCGATCAGCTGAGAAGGTTATTGGCTGCAACCTTCCCTCCATTGATGAACTGTACACTGCAAGGGCCAGGAAGCGAGCGGGCAAGATCATCTCTGACCCCTCTCACCCTGGCCACAAACTCTTTGAATCGCTTCCCTCTGGAAGGCGACTCCGGACTGTCAAAGCTGCCACAGCCAGACATAAAAACAGTTTTTATCCACGAGTAGTTGCTCTACTCAACAGCCAAAAATCTGTAGCCTCCCTTTGATCTGGTATTTTGTTGGTTCACATGCTTGATCAATGGTGTTTTTATCATTAATGGTTTATTATTATTAATGTTTAGTGTTTTCTGAGTCATTCGTAACTGTCACTGTATGTCATGGTGTTACTTGTGGGCGGAGCACCAAGGCAAATTCCTTGTATGTGAATACTTGGCCAATAAACTTACTTACTTACTTGTCTGCTTTGAACAAAGTTAAAGCAGAAACTGCAATTTACAAACAGAGAGAAGATTGAACAGCAAGGAATTCCACCACTAAAGATGACAATCCGTAATCAAATGCATTGTTTTCAAACTACAATCAAATCAAACAAAAAACATACCTTCAATGTGTAAAGCACTTAATTTTCCTTGCAACAATTGCTTTTAAAGTAATCTAGGCTAAAAACATGTGTTGTCTGATTGTAAAACTAACATAGATGTTATTGACTCACAGGAAATTGCAGATGCTGGAATCATGCGTAGAACACAAAGCTCTGGATTAACTCAGCAGGCCAGGCAGCATTCTTAGAGGACATTGCTAGGTCTGGACCTTTCTTCAGACATTTTTCGTCAATGTTACTGACATTCACAAACTAGTTGGTGCTGATAAACAGATGCTAATAATTAATTGCCCATGGCTAGCATTCCGAGCTACACAAAGATTGACCTAAAGAAAGATTGATCTGGAGCGGGCTCTCGGAAAGCCATTCAGACGGGTATAGGGTGGAATATACAAGCGTGAGAGGTTCAGAAAACAAAGAAGCTGAAGAACTGAATGAAAGGAACACCAATATAGATGAAAATGACACAGCAACCCTGTGAAATTACGACAAAGCTGCATGTATGCTTACCACAGGTTATCAATTAGCTGCATGTAAGCTTACCACAGGTTGTCACAGGCTAACTTATTAGAAGTCAATCTTCTACCAAGCATTTAATAACTCCTGAAAACCCATCCACATTTTAAACACATAAGGAGAAATTAAGCAATGTGGGATATTTCAATGTTTTGTGTTCAAGTACAACTAACAAGTTCTATGCCACATGATTGTGGCTTTCAAAACCAAACAATGCATTCTAATAACATTATCAAACCACCTTGATTACTATAGTTCTAAATCATTTTTATTCTGTTCACTACCCCTACAATAATGAAGCAGTCTGCAACAATTTACAGTAATATCTGGTCAATGAGCTAGGTATGATATAATTTCAATGCCAAGTAACTGTCTTGAGGCAAACTCTCTTCGCTGCTTGGAAATCCCACAGAGCTCCTCCAGCAATTTGCTTTCCACACCAGCTGAGTATATCCAGCAGTTAGTTTTTTGCTCCAGATTTCAGCATCTGCAGTCTTTTGTGTCTTCAACCCTGCGTTTAACAGCATGACCATGGCAGAGTCTCCTCTGATCAAAATCCTAGGTGTCAATTTTACACTAACACCCGAGATGCAAAATGAATGCAGAGATTAGCGACTCAGCAGAGATTAGCGACTTACCTTTGACCTCAGAACCAGCCGACCACCAAAATATTTGGTCAGCAATGTCCCATAACTCACCAGGTGCCAGTTTGGTCAAGCAACAGCCAAGGAAATTAAAACAATTCTAAACACCCATGTTTATTTGGCTCAATAGGCAAGCATTTCAACACTGACAGTACAAAGTACAACGTACAAAGTGCTTGAAACATTAAGGTAATTTTGTTATATTTCCTAGCCTAGTGTGAGGAAGGTTACTTTGTACAAACTTCATTGAGTTTTTCTGAGATGGCGAGAAAGATGATTGATGAGGGTCGGACAGTAGATGATATGTACATGACTTTAGTGAAACAACAAAGTCCTTCATTGAACTGGTTCAGAAATTAAGTCACATGGGAACCATGGTGAGTTGGTAAGTTGAATTCAAAATTGGCTTGTTCATAGAAGACATAAGGTGGTGGTGGAGTGCCGTATTCTGACAGTTGTGTTCTGCAAGGATCAGAGCTGAGACCTCTTATTTGGAATATTGATAAATGAATTGGATGCAAATGTAAATGGAACAAACAGAAAGTTTACAGATGACACAAAAGTAGATGGAATTCCAGATAGTGAGGAACGTTGACAAAGGATATAGCAGAATATAAATCAGTTGGAAGACTGAAGAAGAGGTGGGGAAATGGCACACAGAATTTAATCCAGGCGTGGTCAAATGCAAGAGGAACCTACACAGTAACCTTCGGAGCATTGATGTAGAGGGAATTGGGGGTGGGGGGGGAGGGAAATCCATTGTTGCCTGAAAGTTGCATTTAATTTGCATCGCTGATTGCAGGAAGGCTTATTTGATGGTGATAATTACAAATTATTGAGATACAGTATATTCAGTTCAGTACTCCAATGCCAAGTACAGACTCACTGATTTGTATGTATTTTTTTGAACTACAAGATGGTGAACACATTTCCAATTCCATTAAAATAAATCACACATCCCATTTAAAAACAACTCCAAAACTAACCAATTTAAAATGTAACAAAACCATAATGAACATATTTTCCTCTGCCAGCTGAACTTGTGTGACATTCTACACACATTAAACAGAAACAGAAACAATGAAGGCTCAATATATTTGATAGATGACAAAATGTTCAACACTTAAGACTCGATATATTTGACAGAAGTGAATTTACCGACTTTATAGCTGGAGGACTAAATAACTGCTATATTTGAGCAAAAGAAAATATAAACTGCTGGAGGAACTCAGCAGTTCAGGCAGCATCTGAAGAGGGAACTGTACAAGATAGCATTCCATGGTTCAAGTCTCGTTTCCAAGTGTGGAGAAGGGTCCTGACACAAAAAGTTACGTGTCCATTTCCTTCCATAGATCCTGCCTGACACTTTGTTTGGACCAAGCCTCATATCAATATGCAATACACCTGTAAGCCTGCAAATTTGTGAGATGGATATTTCCCCATTCCCTCCACAGATGATGCCTGACCCACTGAAACCCTCCAGCACTTTGTGATTCCAACATCTGCAATTCCTTGTGTCTTCATTTCCCCATCAATGCTTGCTGATCAAAACACTTGCAAGGCTACAGATTTCCTCAAATGCAGAAAACTCGATGTACAATTGTGAGAAGCCTCCAGTGAGATAGGCACTTCCCCATCAATATAGGCACATGGAACATAGGCACAAAGTGCTGGAGTAACTGTGGGATGGGCAGCAATTCTGGAGAACATGAATAGGTGACAGTTCAGCTTGTGACTGATCTGAAGAAGGCTCCCAACCCAAAACATCACCTATCCATTTTCTCTTAGACATGCAGCCTGACTCGGTAAGTTACTCCAGCACGTTGGATCCTATTTCCCAGTTAATGCTTGCTAGGTAATACACGTACATTTCTCAATCTCAGAAAGCTTGATATAAAAATATGATAAGCCTCGAGAAGGAGACTTGTCCATCAATGTTTGGTGAGCTATACACTTGCATTTCCAAATCGCAGTAAGCTCAGTATACAAGTATGATAATCCTCCAGTAAGATGGAACTTCCCAGACAATGTTTGATGAACATTACAGCTACATTTCTCAATCGCAGTAAACTTGGCATACAAATATGGTAAGCCACCAAGCAAAAGGGTTCTGACCCAAAACGTCACCCATCTGTCTGAAGAAGGGTCCCGACCTGAAAAGTCACGCTTTCTGTATCTCCAGAGATGCTGCCAGACCGACTGAGTTACTCCAGCACTTTGTGTCTATCTTTCAAATAAACCAGCATCTGCAGTTCTTTGTTTTTACTTCCCCATCAATGCTTGGTGACCAATACCAGTGCACTTTTCAATCGCAGTTAACATGGTATACAATTATGATAGTAAGATAGACCCAGTAAGATCGACACTTCCCCAACAATGTGTAGAAAGGAACTTTGAGATGTTGGTTTACATCAAAGATAGATACAAAATGCTGGAGTAACTCAGCGGGTCAGGCAGCATCTCTGGAGAAAAGGAATACGGTGTATAATGTTTGGGACAAAGAACCATCATTTATTTATTTGCCTCTGTACGCCACAGTTTGAGATTTGTAATTTTAAAAAAATCACATGTGGTTAAAGTGCACATTGTCAGATTTTATTAAAGGGTATTTTTATACATTTTGGGTTTACCATGTAGAAATTAATGCTATGTTTATACATTGTCCCCCCATTTCAGGGCACCATAATGTTTGAGACACATGGCTTCACAGGCGTTTGTAATTGTTCAGGTCAGTTTAATTGCCTCCTTAATGCAGGTATAAGAGAGCTCTCAGCACCTAGTCTTTCCATCACCTTTGGAAACTTTTGTTGCTGTTTATTATCAACAAGAGGACCAAAGTTGTGCCAATGAAAGTCATAGAAGCCATTATGAGACTGAGAAACAAGAATAAACTGTTAGAGACATCAGCTAAACCTTAGGCTTACCATAATCAAATGTTTGGAACATCATTAAGAAGAAAGAGAGCACTGGTGAGCTTACTAATAATCGCAAAGGGACTGGCAGGCCAAGGAAGACCTCCACAGCTGATGACAGAATAATTCTCTCCATAATAAAGAAAAAAAACCAAACACCTGTCCGACAGATCAGAAACATTCTTCAGGAGTGGATTTGTCAATGACCACTGTCCGCAGAAGACTTCATGAACAGAAATACAGAGGCTACACTGCAAGATACAAACCACTGGTTAGCCGCAAAAATAGGATGGCCGGGTTACAGTTTGCCAAGATGTACTTAAAAGAGCAACCACAATTCTGGAAAAAGGTCTTGTGGACAGATGAGACGAAGATTAACTTGTATCAGAGTGATGGCAAGAGCAATATATGGAGGAGAGAATGAACTGACCAAGATCTAAAGCATGCCACCTCATCTGTGAAACATGCTGGTGGGGATGTCATGGCCTGGGCATGTATGGCTGCTGAAGGTACTGACTCACTTATCTTCATTGATGATACAACTGCTGATGGTAGTAGCATAATGAATTCTGAAATGTTTCGACACATTCCATATGCTCAAGTTCAAACAAATGCCTCAAAACTCATTGGCTGGCGGTTCATTCTACAGCAAGACAATGATTCCAAACATACTGCTAAAGCAACAAAGGAGTTTTTCTAAGCTAAAAAATGGTCAATTCTTGAGTGGCCAAGTCAATCACCCGATCTGAACCCAATTGAGCATGCCTTTTATATGCTGAAGAGAAAACTGAAGGGGACTAGCCGCCAAAGCAAGCATAATCTAAAGATGGCTGCAATACAAGCCTGGCAGAGCATCATCAGAGAAGACACCTAGCAACTGGTGATGTTGATGAATTGCAGACTTCAAGCAGCCATTGCATGCAAAGGATATGCAACAAAATACTAAACATGACTACTTTCATTTACATGACATTGCTGTGTCCCAACCATTATGGTGTCCTGAAATGGGGAGACTATGTATAGGGAGGTTGCACAGCAGTCAAGGTCACGACCCATGACCCATACTGTTGCCACGCAACGCCTTCAGGAGTACAAGCGGTGAATGTCAGATAAGCACTTACTATGGCTGCCAGTGCAGTTGGCCCGTCTTCTGTCCCAGCATCTGTCCCCGATGTGTGGGTCGGGGGAGTGAATCACCCAGTGTGGGTGTCAGGGGGTGAATCACCCCATGTCGGGGTCCGGGGGTCTGAATCACCCTGGTGTGGGAATCGGGTGCCGGTGCAGTGCGGTCAGTAACTCTGGGTGGGCGGAGGGACCAAACTGTCCCCAACCCTGCTGCAGCTGACAGGGACGTTGCTGGGTTTATGGCCCTGTGTGTCCGCTGCCCGGAGTCGCTGCCCCGCGTGTGTGGGCACTGTCGACCCACTGCCTGTCACAGCGCGGCCGCACAGGGGGAGACAGGGCGGAGGGTGGCCGTGGCCGGACAGTGCTGACCATGGGGGGAGAGTGGGGGCTGTCCAGAGGGATGCGCTCCTTCGGCCGCTTACACCTTGGTGCTCGGGTTCATACCACTCAGTCACCCTCCAGCCCCGGGCCGGGACTTGCCCTCAATCCGCCGGCACGCTGCTCTTTCGCAAGTCAGTGAGCAGCAGTGATTTTGGCGGTTTTCTCTCACAGTTACCCCTATTTCCACCATTTTTATAGCGCGATAATTGACCATTTTGCCGGTTTTTAACAGGTAAGAACGTAGTGTTGCGTGTGTTACTAGTGTATTCCGGTAGCTGCCTTGTACTCCAGAAGGATTGAGCTACTCCGTGCGTCACGCCCTTTGACCTGATGACCTTACGTGCAACCTCCCTATAAACACTGCTGTAATTTCTACCTGGTGAAACCAAAATATATAAAAATGGCCTTTATTAAAATCTGACTGCACTTTAACCACATGTGATTTTTTTTTTCTATTACAAATCTCAAATTGTGGAGTACAGAGGAAAATAAATAAATGCTAGGTCTTTGTCCCAAACATTATGGAGGGCACTGCGGGTGACTTTTCGGGTCTACTCCTTTACTCCAGACATGCTGCCTGGTCCACTGAGTTACTCCAACATTGTGTATCTAACTGCCCCAACAATGCTTGTGTCAGCGATACGCTTGCATTTCCCAATCGCAGTTAACTTGGTATGCGATTGTGATAAGCCTAACAGTAAGATTGACACTTCCCCACCAATGTTTGATGAACAAAACACCTGTATTCCCCAATCGCAGTTAACCTGGTACACGATTATAAGCTTCCCAGTAAGATAGACACTTCCCTAACAATGCACGGTGATCAAAACACTTGTATATTCCAATCGTAGTTATTAACTTGATATAC
The DNA here is from genome assembly GCA_038087875.1 of Malacoraja senta. Classification (NCBI taxonomy): domain Eukaryota; kingdom Metazoa; phylum Chordata; class Chondrichthyes; order Rajiformes; family Rajidae; genus Malacoraja; species Malacoraja senta. Next base: position 78,400,799 of record CM075981.1, on the reverse strand, counting down.
GATTATGATATGCCTCTCTGCAAGATAGACACTTCCTCAACAATGTTTAGTGAACAAAACACTTGCATTCCCCAATCGCAGTGAACTTGGTATACATACAATTATGATAAGCCTCCCAGTAAAATAGACACTTCCTCAACAATGGACACAAAATGCTGGAGTAACTCAGCGAGACAGGCAGCATCTCTGGATAGAAGGGTCTCGACCAGAAACGTCACCCATTCCTTCTATCCAGAGACGCTGCCTGTCCCACTGAGTTACTCCAGGAATTTGTGTCTGTCTTCGGTTTAAACCAGCATCTACAGATCCTTCCTTCACACTTCCTCAACAATGCTTGAACAAAACACACTTGCAGTCCCCAACCGCAGTGAACTTGGCATACGTAGACGATAAGCCTCGCAGTAAGGTAGACAACTACCACAACAATACTTGTCCGAGCAATACACCCTCATTCCACAATCGCAGTGAACTTGGCAGACAATTAATTATGAGAAGCCTGCACTGTGGTGGACACTTGCCCATCAATGGCTGACTGTATGAGGAAGCGGCGGCGCGCCTGCGCGGAGGGCGAAGCCGCCTCGGAGCGGCCGGGCGACGGGGCTGGCACCGAGCGCACACAATCAAATAACCGCCTCAAAACACACACTTTCCCCTCAGCAACTCCATCCTCCCCACTCCGCCGACCCTCCCTTCGACGGCCGACCCCAGAAACGGCGGAAACTACCGTTGGAATTCGATCCAACTGAACTTCTTTTACCTGTCAGCCGGATTTTAATGCTTGACCCGTTCCGTCGAGCTCCGGGGTTCGACATTACTTGTAAAATGCCCCCTTTTTTCCCCCCCAACAGCGAGTCGGTCCTCTTCCTGCGCGCCGTATTAAAATAGAATTTCTTTATCGACGAATGAGAAAAGATAGATTTACACATATATATATATATAAGTGTGTATATATATCTCCGTGAAGGAAGGGAGTGATTTGTGAGGAGCGGAGCCCGGGCCCAACGCTCGCAGCGCTGGCGCGAGACACAAGTCACGGCGGCTGCGGCAGGCGGCGCGCGCGCGCCCCCGGCGCAGGGCGTCCGCTGCGCGCTGACGTCGCCGGCCGTCCGTCCGTCCGTGCGTGCGTGCGCGCGCGCGCGTCCTCCACGCCCCGCCTGAGAGTTCCCCCCGCTGCGCCCTGACGTCGACGTCCGTCCGTCCGTGCGCGCGCGCCCCCCCCCCCCCCCCCCGCCCGCGCCCCTCCCGAGGACGTGCGCTCCCTCCCCCCCCCCTCCCCCGCTGCGCGATGACGTCGAAGTCCGTGCGCGCGCGCCCCCGCGCCAACCTCTCTTGCTTCATCCTGGTGGAGTCAATCCGGTTCTATTGTGACATGGAATTCTTACTTGCAGCAGCAGCAGCAGCAGCACAACACACACAATTATGGGTTTTTTTCGTGAATGCAAATACGATGCTAATAAATGTATGTATAAGCCGCTGAGAATGTAGGAGGAATTTTGCACAGTTCTCATTTTGTATGAATATTTTAATCCTGAATAAAGTTTATTTTGCTTTTTTTTAAACAGGTTTGTCAACACAGTACTCAATGGATAATAAACAAACGAAAAAAGTTCAATAAATAAAATATATGGTGCATAAACAAGAGCATTTTATTGTCATATGAAATTCTACTTGCAGCAGCAACAGAGCAAGATTGTCTACACAGTACAGAATGAATAATATAATAAACAAACAAAATATTCAATAATTGTTTTTAATATAGTGCAACGTGTATTTTATTCTCATATAAAATTCTTACTTGCAGCAGCAGCAGCATAACAAGTTTGAAAACACCGCTCAATATGCAATGTAATAAAGAAATGGTTCAATAAATTAAAAAACAATACAGTGCAAATTTGAGTATTTTATTGTCATGTGAAATTCTTACTTGCAGCAGGATGCAAAAAACAAAACAAGTCCAAAGTCTAGAAGTAGAAACAGGGAACTGCAGATGCTGGTTTACACAAAAGGACACAAAATGTTGGAGTAACTTAGTGGGTCAGGCCCTTCTTCAGACTCAAAGCTCAAAATCCCTTGAGCAACCCGGAGTTTAATTGGAGTTCGTAGTGTTCAAACAGAGTTGATGGGCCGAATAGCCGAATTCTGCCCGTATGTCTTCTGATCTTATGATCAACAATGCACCATAGCTGCAGTATACAGGAATGGTAAAATACAGTAAGATTACTCATCTAGACTATACCTTCCAAACCCACAATTTTCAGCAGCGTAGGCAAGGGCAGCAGATCCACAGGAACACCACTGCCTACAGGTTGCCTTCATAATGACACACAATGCCAATAACAATAAATCCTGCAACTCTCAGACCAATAGCTTTTGGAAACATCCTCACCAGAAGGACTTGTAAGAGCTGCCCGTCAATAGCTGACGACACCCTGGCCTTTGCCAGTAGCAACAACATTCTGAAACTGACCAAGTACCTTTGAAGTGCAGCCACAGTTGTAATGTATTAAACATGCCAACCAATCTATGTACAAGATGCATGATCAGACGTGCGGTGGTGATCAGATGTGTGCTTTTGGGTGTTGACTCAGTGATAAATATTGACCAGGAGATGGGAAAAGACAGCAGATCAATAGTTCCAAGAAAACTTTTACATCCAAATAAAAGGACAGGCAAGGGTTCAGTTTAGTATCTCATCGAAAACAACATATTTAACAATGGTGGCCAAGAAAACATATCTCATACACTGTTGGGACTTGATCCGTTCACTCAGCTTTGTGTGAGCCAAAATTCAGAGAATAAAATACTGCAACTTGAATCCTGGAACTAAGCACAAACTGAACTGCTACTTTCAGTTTTGTTTAATTTAGAGATACGGCGTGGAAATATCCGACCACAATTACCCCTACACTGGTTCTATCCAACAGACTAGGGACAATTTATAGGAGCCAATTAACAGACAAACCTGTACGTCTTTGGAGTGTGGGAGGAAACCGGAGCACCCAGAGAAAACCCACGCGGACACAGGGAGAACGTACAAACTCCGTACAGGCAGCACCAGTAGTCAGGATAGAGCACAGGTCTCTGGCGCTGTAAGGCAGCAACTCTACTACTGTGCCACTCCTAACATGCAGCTCACAGAAGCTCATTGAACATGATGCTGATAGGTACAACATTAAATACAACAAATACTAAACAGTAGAATTGTGCAAGGATTGTAGTGCATAAAGAATATACCTACAGTAAGTGCAATAACTGAACGAGGTGCAGTTAAAATTAAAGTACATGGAATTCTCTGCCACAGAGGGCAGTGGAGGCCAATTCACTGAATGTTTTCAAGAGAGAGTTAGATTTAGCTCTTTGGGCTAAAGGAATCAAGGGATATGGGGGAAAAGCAGGAACGGGGTATTGATTTTAGATGATCAGCCATGATCATATTGAATGGCGGTGCTGGCTCGAAGGACCAAATGGCCTACTCCTGCACCTATTTTTCTATGTTTCTACATAGCAGCATCTCTGAGACTGCGGTGTGAAAGAGGTGATTGGTTCAGGAGTCTGGGAGCAGGGGGAAGAAGCCTTTCTTAAGTGTAGATTTCCTTGCATTCAAGCTCCTGTAACTCCTCTCGGAAGATGGAAAGAGAAAAAGGAATGGCCAGGTCGGCAGGCATCATCAACGACACTTCCAGCCTTCCCGATGCAACGCACCGTGACGATGGACTGGATGGAAGGAAGTGCCGAGCCTACGATGGACCGGGCTGTGTTCACTGCTCTCTGCAGGTTCAGGCGGTCAAGCCCAGAGTAATTATCACCCTAGTCTGAGATGCATCCCATCCGAATACTTTTTATGGCACATCTGTAGAAGTTTGAGAGAATCCTTACAGACTTGGTGAATCTTCTCAGACCCAAGAAAGTAAATACACTAGTGTGCAGGAAGGAACTGCAGATGCTGGTTTACACATAAGATAGACACAAAATGCTGGTGTAACTCAGCAGGACAGGCAGTAACCCTGGAGAGAAGACGGGCCTTGACCCGAAACATCACCCATTCCTTCTCTCCAGAGATGCTGCCTGGCCTGCTGAGTTACTCCATCATTTTGTGTCTATCATACACTAATGCTCTCTTGATCACTGGATTCATGTGAAAGGACACGGTTTTGTTGCTGGTGATCTGGAGGCCACGGAATCTGAAGCCGTCGGTCATCGCCACAACAACTGCGTTGATAAGGGCAGGGTTGTATTCACCGCCCCTCCCCCACCCCACCCACTTCTTTTGGTCAACAACCAACTCTTTCATCTTGTAAGAGTATTATCAATAGGACAAAATAAAGAATGCATGGAATTAAAGATCTTTGTTTCATCTTCACCACAGAGCACACAAAAAAATGAGAAATATTTAGAAAATCAAGGCCCAGTTGAAAATTTAAAAAAGAAACAGACAGAAAGAAAATAAAAAAGGCTCTGTGTGATAAGTTTGTCAGGAATGTTTAAGTTGCTCACTGACCAGTGTTGAACAAATGCATAGACAACACATCACAATAGCTTGTCTTTGATGCTTTTGTTTTGAGGTCTCCCAGCAATTTTAATTCATCTTCACAGCAAAAAATATATTGTAAGAAATACAATGAGCAAAAATATCTACAATGAGGCAGGGCGGCACAGCGGTAGAGTTGCTGCCTTACAGCGCCGGAGATCCAGGTTCAATTCTGACTGCGGGTGCTGTCTGCATGGAGTTTGTACGTTCTCCCTATGATCGCATTGGGTTTTTTCCTGGCGCTCCAGTTTCCTCCCACACTCGAAGTTTGTAGGTTAATTGGCTTCGGTAAAAATTGTAAATGGTCCTTGGTGTGTAGGACTAGTTACCGCTAAACGACACTCCGTTTTCCCAGTTTGGTGGGCTGCTCCAATATGAGAGTAAGATCTCATGCAGGAAGAACCATTGTCATTTATCTGCGACAATGAACAATCATTCCTTCCAGCAATGGTGTACTGCAGCAGCAACGCATGCCCTATGTATAAAAGGCATTGGAGCTAATTGTCTGGGTTACTCCTTCCAGTCTGCATCCTTTACCACAATCTATTGCAACACATTATGTGTCTATTGGCATGTATTAATAAATGCACAATGATACCTCAAGGAGCAGGCTCTCCTCCTAAATCACCCATCCCTATTACCAGTGATCATCTGCAATGCTGGCTCTGAGGACGAGAATTAACAGTATTGTGAATGTGCCTTCAGAGAGGAGGTTCAGCCACCATCACACAAGGGCAGGTAGCAATGGGGAAAGTTAGTCTTCATCGTCAATGACACCCACAACTTGAAAAAAAGACTTGTTTTATTATAGTCAATTGGGGCTTCATCCAAATTTTCAGATGATACACAAAAGGTATAAGCCAGCAAAAGCAAAACTTATAGCACAATTATTGGATGTGGAGAGGATGTTTCCACTAGTGGGAGAGTCTAGGACTGGAGGTCATAGTCTCAGAATTAAAGGGCGTTCTTTTGAGAAGAGGAGAGATTTCTTTAAAAGAGTGGTGGATCTGTGCAATTCTTTGCCACAGAATGCTGTGGAGGCCAAGTCAGTGGATTATTTTTAAGGCAGAGGTAGATTAGTACAGGTGTCAGAGGTTATTGGGAGAAAGCAGGAGAATTGGGCTAGGAGGGAGAGATAGATCAGCCATGATTGAATGGCAAAGTAGACTTGATGGGCTGAATGGCATAATTCCACTCCACCAGTGGGGAAGTGCAAGGTTATTAAATGCAAGATACTTTGGCTACAAATGTAACCATTATACTTAGCTTCTCCCAGGATGATACAAGGGATATATAGTGTGGAAGGGATGAGGATCACAAGCAAACTGAAAACCTAGAAAAGCTACCAAAAACACTTTGATTTCAATGGTTTTTATTGCAATTTGCACCAGGTACAATGAAACTTTTTTTTTTCACATACATTTCAAGCCTATCCCTGTACACAGCACAACTGCCCCAATAGGTACAGTATGCACAGACATTGAGTCGAAATGCAAAATATGGCGTAGATAGAAAGATTTCATGCATTGGTGAAATATTTAGAATAGCTGTTGCTGAAGCAGAGCCGTGCCTGTAGCTCTCCCAGTCTGAAGGGTCTCGACCCAAAACGTCACTCATTCCTTCTCGGCAGACATGATGCCTGTCCAGCTGGGTTACGCCAGCTTTGTGCCTATCTTGTGCCTGTAGACTGTTGCTCTAGGCCACATTTACTGGAGCATTCTGCTTTTGGGGAGCTAGGTTACGCATATTAGGATTATGCTTCTGGCATTCAGCATTGTGCCAACTTTTTCGTGGCCGTACCCTCTTGGGGGGGGGGGGCACGAAGTTTGCGGATGAAGGAAAGTGAGACGAGGATTGAAGAGTGGCAAATTATCGCTTCAATGATCAAAAGGCATTGGTCACCCCCCCCCCCCCGAAAGACAGTGCAGTGAGCATAAATTTCAAGTGGGGGGGGGGGAGGGGGTAAAAAGTAAAAGTCAGGCAGCATCACTGGAGAACATGGGTGATATTAAATCTTCGACCGCCGGCCTGCAGCCTACACCATCTTGAAGCCGCGGTCTCCGTTGGGGAGGCACCGATTCAGGACTTACCTGCACTTACCCTGTCTGTACATCTGGACGCCCGCAGCGGCGACTGCGGAGGGTTGAGGTCCCGACCACAGGGAAAATGGAGGAGGACTGGCCAATTTTTGTGCCTTCCACCAGTGATGAATGCTGTGGTGGATGTTTGTGTTACATTTTTTTTATTGTGTGTTGAGTGTTCTTTTTTTATTGTACCGCCGCTGGCAAATTCATTTCACTTGCACTTATGTGCAAGAAGTGACAAATAAAACTGGATTGATTGATATTTTACATTGGCCTTTGTCCATCCATCTGCCACAAACACTCCTCCTCCTTGTCCATTTTTACCTATTACTTGCCACGCTTGGTCCTGCCCCTCCCCTCTTCTAGCTTTCTTACACCTCCTGCACACCCCCCTCAGTCCAAAGGGCCCCAGCATAAATCATCACCCATGTTCTCCAGAGATGCTGCCTGACTCGTTGAATTACACAAACATGTTGTTTCCACATGTTAATCCAAGTTGCTGCAAGATTGGGACTACCAAATGGAAGATGGATAAATTCAGCCACCGCCTTGTTTGACACACCTGTTGAAAGATTACTATTTTACTCAGACCTTTAAAATAACAACCCAACTAAAAAAGTTCTGCAAAAGAGGTTTATTTGTATACATATACACCATTTTTTTATTACAAGTTATTGCACCAACTGCTTTGCTGCACATTTTAAAGATGGAATCTATCGTCGAGAATATCATTGACTTTGAATAGTATTCCTTCATTTCCTTCTGCTGGCTCCTTGTCTGTAACTTCATTCTCCTAGAAGAAAATCATTCAGGTTGTATTAGTTTGGATTGTTTCAGTCTTCAAATTGTAGTCTACCAAAAATATGCAGGAAAATTAACTAGTACCTCCCTTGTCTCTCTTCCTCACCCCCCCCCCCCCAAAAAAAAAAGAAAGAAAAAGCATTGCAGACCACTCTGGACATTTCACCGTGACATGGTCTAACTTTTCTGCACATGGCAGCCTGCAGGAGTTGACCACCAACCTGGAAGGGTAACCCGCTGTGCTGGCCCCTGCTCGTTCCCTGAAGACCAGGAGGAGGGAGCTAGCAATGACAAACGTGATGGGTGGGGAGCAAGGCAGGAAGGGTGAACTGGAGTCTGGCCTACAACACCCTCCGGGCACATTAGCCCACACCAACCATCAATCACCCGTTCACACTAGCTCCATGTTATCCCACTTTCAAAGTCAAAGTCAAATTTATTTGTCACATGCTCCCAAAGGTGCCGTGAAATGAATTTGCCAGCAGCGATACTTAAAAAAACCCACAATACAATTTAACACAAACATCCACCACAGCATTCTTCACTGAGGTGGAAGGCAACAAAGGTCAGTCAGTCCTCCTTTGTTCATCCGTGGTCGGGGCCATAAACATGCCGCAGTCACCGCTACGGACGGCCGGATGTACAGGCCTTCTCATCCACGCCAGACACACGAGGGACAATTTACAGAGGCCAATAAACCTACAAACACTTTGGGATGTGGAGGGAACCTATGCAGTTAGATTTAGCTCTTAGGGCTAAAGGAATCAAGGGATATGGGGAGGGAAAGCAGGAACAGGGTACTGCTTTTAGATGATTAGCCATGAGCATATTGAATGGAGGTGCTGGCTCAAATGGCCTACTCCTGCACCTATTTTTCTATGTTTCTATGTTCTACAGGGGAAATGTGCAAACTCCACACAGACAGCACCAGAGGAAAGGATTGAACCCAGGTCTCTGGCACTGCAAGGCAGCAACTACCAACTGTGTTACTTAATGCAAATAAATTGATACATTCAAGACTTTAGTTCAGTTATTACATTATGTTAGTGACCACAACATTAACTTTAAGCTCCTAGAAGATTAATTATTCAAGTACTAAGAGTATGGTTTATGTCAGTCTTCAAATTAGATTCTATTGATAAAAAAAGTGCAGTTTAATTTTGAATTGATGTGTATTGGCATAATTGTTGAAGCAAAAGCACGGCAAAGGACTTACAAAAGTAATGCTCATCTACTTTTTGGCAAACAAAATGAAAATAGTCATTCCTTCCCCTTGTCAATAGCATGTTCGAAGGAGCCATGAATCCAAATATTCCTCAATTCACAGTAACAGAAGCCAGTGTAGGCTTGAAAGGAAAAAGCATTTGGTAGCAGAAGCAAGGTCACCCGTGAGCGCTCACCTCATCATAGAAATACTTCTCAATTAGCTTTAATGAGGTTTGATACACCATGCTATTTGAATGGAACTGAAGAGCCTCAATTTTCTCCAAGCCATTAAATTCCTCTATTATTAAACATAGTTTATCTGTCTCGCCCAACTGCTCAGCAGCCTGTAACACACACACACACAAAGATACAATTAGTTCATGGCTTTAGTGTACAGTTGCTGCTAATCGCAGGCCATGCTACTCACACCAAGATGCCCTTCTCTTTGGCTGATGCAGTGACAGGTTCTTTCGAATGGTGAGAATACAAATCTACTGTGATATACACTAGGAAAGAGGGGGAGAGCACTTTACAGAAAATATTAACAAGCAAAGTCTTCACATCCTGTAAATAATCCCTTTATAAAGGAGTTATGATTGAAGTTGATACAATAAACCTAAATGCAAGTTTTAATACAATTCCCAAAATTGAAAGAAATCTGAAACTATAGAATGGAAGTTGGCCTGGTGAGCATAGAGATGCTTATACTTGGAGGTAATTAGTCCCACATTAATGTTCCCTTTAATTTTACTGTTCCTCTTAACAGTGATCTCCCATCTCCAAAATACTCTTCACCAGTTTCAACCAAAGCCTTTGGTCATCTACTAATGGGCAAGTTCCATAAAGCTTGAGTTGGTCCTACACGGGTTGATGCCATGCATGTGTTCCATGGACTAGAACCACCTGCTGGGCAGAGCAAGACAGTCGTCCAACAGTGGGTGAATAAGCAGTGAACAGATGGGCACATGTGGAAGCACGCACAGAGCCTGTAGGTGGCGGATGAATGGAAAGTTCCGAAGCTTTATCACCAGAGGCTTCAGCGACGTGGCAGAGGGAAAAGATGCTGCCTGACCCGCGGAGCTACTGGGCCCTCAAGTTCAGCAGTGGGAAGCGCTGCCAGGGCACAAAGGCAGACAGGCGAGGAGAGGTGGGTCGCATCCAAGGAACAAGATGGCTGGAGGCCTGCAGCAGCCAGAGATCTTGCCTGGATTGGGCACGATTCACAAGAACTAGAGCCAGTGTCCTTGTGAATCTCTGACATTGCTATGTCAACATGTGCTTCTAGACGTCTCACTAACCTTTACCTTCGTCTGTGCAGGAAGGAACTGCAGATGCTGGCTTACATTGAAAATAGACAAAGTGCTGGAGTAACTCAGGACAGGCAGCATCTCTGGAGAGAAGAAATGGGTGACGTTTCGGGTCAAGACCCTTCAGACAGAGAGCCAGGGGAGAGGAAGTCTAGAGGTACTGAAGGGAAGGGTTCTGTTTATTTCCCCATGCGTGCCAAGTCCTCAACTCAATACAAAATCTGCCTGGGGGAGGAGGGCGCAAAAACTGTCAATAAACCAGTCCTTCATTGCCCAGATCACAGCCATAGTCTCTGGTATTCTTCTCTTTGGACAACTAGATGGCTTTCTACAAGTAGCAGGAAATTATATAGTATAATGGGCCTGTCCCACTTGCCTATTTTTTAAGCAACTGTCATAGTCACAGCAGGTCGCTGAAAAACCTGCGCAAACCTACATCATCCTGGTGACAAGCTACGACAACACCGACATCAGGAGAAGTCAAGCTACGCTCATTGGCGTCAAACCCACTGTGCTGAAGATTTTTCAACATGTTGAAAATTTAGCGCCCACCAGAAAGATGCTATGACTTTTTGCGCGACTGAGGAGACTACTCCCGGCGAACATGTGGCAACAAACTAGTTGCCTGTAGTTGCCTAAAACATCGCCTAAGTGGGACAGGGCCATTAGTGTGCAACATCCTCTGTCGATTCACTCCGTTCATAACATTGTTGCAGTCCTCCACAACTGCTACATTGGTAGATACGTTTCTCCAGTAAAAGGACAAAGTCTTCATTCATTAAGTCAACCATGAACTTTAGCCTCTTAACAGATTTTTTTAGTCACAACCTTTGCTACTTTAAAGAAGAGAAAAAAAACATTTGCTTACAAGAAAGATATTTCCCAGAGCATCCAGGATCACAAGGGTAACTTTGGCATCTTTGATGTCGAGTAGATTAATGAGGGGTTGCAGCACTCCACACTGCACCAGGTGGACAACCTGTTCAACTGTACCACCATTAGTGTAATTGGTAATAGCCCAAATTGCTTCCTTCTGAGCTTTGAAGTCACCCTGCAAGATGAGTGGGGGGAAAAAAACCATTAGCTCAAAGGATGTTTTATCAACAAACATAAGGCCTTTGATTGTCAGTTAAAACACAACTGCATAACAGTCACTCAATGTACCATACCATAACCTTCACTAGTAATATTTCATTGGTGTCAGCAATGCTCATGTCCATGTTTAATTGTGATTGCAATGGTCAAGGCACTTGTCAACAGCTTGGTGGGAGTTACTGGTTAAATGCCACCCGAAATAAGTGGTGCAAAAACCTTCTGGTGATTGCCAATGCTGCTCGGTCACAGGCACGATTTCTTACACAGATCACAACATAAATAGTAGACGGACAAAATGCTGGAGTAACTCAGCGGGACAGGCAGCATCTCTGGAGAGAAGTAATGGCTGATGTTTTGGGATTGAGACCCTTCATTCCTTCTCTCCAGAAATGCTGCCCGACCTGCTGAGTTGTTCCAACATTGTGTGTCCATCTTCAGTGTAAACCGGCTTCTGCAGTTCCTTCCGACACTTTCACTTAAATAATACCCATTTAACAAATACAGTAACCAATTCTGTGAATGACTTACAACTGAAGTACCTACTTTTTCTAGCAGTTCAAGAAGAGGAGATATAATTCCACAAGTAATCAACTGTTGAATCTGCATTGGCTGCCCTGCAGCAATATTGGAAATGGCCCAGGCAGCTTCCTTCTGTACGCAGGTCTTGGAATGTTTCAGGAGCTTTGGCAGAACAGAAAGAACTCCAGCTTCGAGGACAGCATCCGTTTGACTGTCAGTCCCACTCACAACATTGCCAACAGCACGGAGAGCAGGGGTCTGAAATACAAACCCAAGACACTTGTGATAAAGTGGACCAAACTGAAATGCCCAGCAATTCATGGCACAATTGGTTAAATAACCGATGTTTAATTTGACATATTTCCAGGATGGAGCATCCGTGGATACAGATGCTGCAGCAGTCTGGAAAGTCTAGCTCCAAGTATGAATGTCACATTTAGGGATCGGGACCCCGCCTGAAAACCTGGTCAGTGGGATTGGAAACCCGCCCGAAGTTGGTTCATGGGAACTGCTCCAGTACATACACATAGTCGCATAATGGCAGTGCCTGCATGTGTAATTTCACTGTGCAGTGGCTAATAAACCACTATTGATCTATTGCTAATTTTGAAAACCTAATAATGACCCGATGAGTTGCAGGTGAAGCAAAAGCCAATCTCCCTCCTCAAAGCACCTGTAAAGTAAATGTCTTGCCACATGTAGCTGCTGTACACACATCCTGCAGAAGATCTCCTCATCAATAAAGACTTGTACATTCACAATATCCTCAAATCAGATAAAGCTACAAAGCTAGATCTCCCTTTTGCCAAAATTGCTATTTCATTTGGCATACCATGTCATCCATGCATGCCAAAAAGCAGGAATTTTAACATCTTATCTTATTTTCTCTGCTCTAGTTTAGTTCATTGTCATGTGTATAGAGGTACAGTGACAAGTTTTTTTTGCATGCTATCCAGTCAGTGGAAAGACAATACATGATTACAATCAAGCTGTCCACAGTGTAGAGATACAGGGAATAATTACTATAAAGGCGAGTAAAGTCGATGTTGCCCATATCTCAAATACTTAAAAAGATTAACAGTACTCATCTTGGAATTATTCAATGAATAACTTAGAGGTTTTTTCCCCCCACAGAGGATAGTGGGTATGAAGAGCGAGCTGCCAGAGCAGGCACAACATTTAAAAGTGACTTGGACAGGTACATGGTTAGGCAAGGTTTAGAAGGATATGAGCAACATTGGATTAGCTTAGATGGGGCATCAAGGTGGAGTTGGGTTGAAGGGCCTGTTTCGGTGTTGAATGCCTCGAGACAAAAGAATCCATTGTAGCATGGATAAGCATCTCCACCACAAACAGGTTTTCCAGCGTGGTTTTGTGCAAGCTGCTCCCACAAATGGGCTGCCGTTTCTCATCATCTTTCCTTGCAACGTAATTATCGCAATAATGTAAACAGAATACGCGACATGCAGATAAGTATTCAACGATGAATTCAACGCAAGATTGCTTTTTGTCATCAGCAAGATTCTGATGTCCCAGTGGATAAATTTAAAATGTGCAAATTTGGAGACTGTGCAACATCAAGCAGAAGGAAATATTAATTTCTAGGCCACACAACCACCTTTGAAAGATGCCTCACCTCATAAATTTAGCAGATGATATTTTCTTTGATTAAATTTACACAACTTATTTTGAAGTTTAATTCAACAGGACTCGGTTCCATCCAGACTCAGGTGGCTTCTGTGCAGAGTTTGCACGTTCCCCGTGGCTAAATGGGTTTCCTGCAGTGGTCTGGTTTCCTCCCACATCCCAAAGATATGGATTCATTGATGTCTAAATTGCCCCTAGCGTGTAGAGAATGGATGTAAAAGTGAGATGACCTAGAACTAATGTGAAAAGGTGATCGACGGTCAGCGTGGACTTGGGGGGAGCTGAAGGGCACATTTCCATGCTGTATCCTTAAGGAAATAAAAAAAATTCAATGAGAAGCAAGATAGAGCCATCAGATTACTCACCAACACAGCCAGATGAGCACTGCCCATCAATTGAACAAGCTTTGGCAAAATACCAGTCTGAATCACCACTTCAATGCGCTCGTTCGGGCCGTCAGTGAGGTAGGATATTGCCCAACAAGCATCAGAGAGCAGTGTAGAATCACGATGATGAAGCAACTGAACCAGCGCGGGCAGTATCTGGCAAACCGTCTCGAGCGGCGGATGTGGGGTTTTGTTGCGGCACAGGTTCGACAAAGTCCATGTGATGTTGCGCAAGAATCCAATCTAAAATTCAAATTTAAAATCTGATAGGTCAACACTGAAGTAGAGGTGGGCAATTTATTAGGTTTAGTGACAAGATCAGATGTAGTGGAATACTCAATGCACCAGCTGTCCAGCTGCAAACAAATCTACAAAGATATTCTAGTTGCAATTCTGGAGTATGGAGTACAATTTTGGTCGCCTAATTATAGGAAGGATGGCAACAAAATAGAGAGAGTACAGAGGAGATTTACTAGAATGTTGCCTGGGTTTCAGCAACTAAGTTACAGAGAAAGGTTGAACAAGTTAGGTCTTTATTCTTTGGAGCGCAGAAGGTTAAGAGGGGACTTGATAGAGGTCTTTAAAATTATGAGCGGGTTAGACAGAGTGGACGTGGATAAGCTTTTCCCATTGAGAGTAGGGAAGATTCAAACAAGGGGACATGACTTGAGAATTAAGGGACAGAAGTTTAGGGGGAACATTAGGGGGAACTTCTTTACTCAGAGAGTGGTAGCTGTGTGGAATGAGCTTCCAGTAGAAGTGGTGGAGGCAGGTTCGATGTTATCCTTTAAAAATAGATTGGATGGGTATATGGACGGGAAAGGAATGGAGGGTTATGGTCTGAGTGCAGGTAGATGGGACTAGGGGGAAGTATTTATTTTTAATTTTTTTAAAAAATTAAAAAAATGTTCGGCACGGACTTGAAGGGCCGAGATGGCCTGTTTCCGTGCTGTTATGGTTATATGGTTGCCCCCCCCCTTAATTGTGAAGTTAATGATTGTGGCGCCACCTGGTGGCTAGGCCACTTACTGGGCGAACCCTCGGCACTAGGTCTGGCAGAGTCACGTGACTGTTTGGCGGGATGATGCAGTCATGTGGTTTAGGTGTGTGTGTGCTCGTATATTTATTTATATAGCTAGCTCTGGGAGAACCCGCCCCAGCCGCGTGCGAGCTGTTCTCTGTATAACACAATAAAGATCACTTTGTTTCACAACATGTGCCTCGCTATAACATAAGCAATTTGCACAAGAGATGCAACTGGATCAAAACCAATGACAAGGGTGGAATTGTATTTGCATCAACCAGGTTCTCTACACAGGATTTAAGTAGTATCTTTAGCACTTTAAATGTAGCAATGTTTCTCAAGGCATTTCACAGCACCACTTTCAAATAATATTTGACCGAGCTACTCAAGGTCAGATGTTATTCTTTTTTTTTAAATATAAAGAATCTTGTGAAATATAAGCAATGGAACAAAAGGAGAAAATTCTAAATCTTAGATCATTGAAAGCTGAAGGCAGAATATCAGTGAAACCGAGAGGTTCACATTCAAAGAGTCAAGATACTGCCAAAAAAAAAAAAAGCAGGAAAAAAAACCTTGTGTGATCAGAGGAATATTCTCCTGATTGTTATTCATTTCAATGGTACATTGAAAGAAATAACAGGGGCGGCACAGTGATAGAGTTCCCGCCTGAGAGCACCAGAGACCTGGGTGCTGTCTCTACGGAGTTAGTGCATTCACCCCATGACCATGCAAGTTCTACAGATGCTTCAGGTTCCTCCCACATTACAAAGACGTGCAGCTTTGTAGGTTAATTGGCTTCTGTAAATTGCCCCTAGTGTCGGGTATGGGTGACATACGGCACAGACTCGATGGGCCGAAGGGCCCATTTCCACGCTGTATCTCTAAACTAAGTTTTATGTACAGTTCCTTTTTTGCATAAAGTTCAGTAAAAATCTTACTATGGCTCAGCACAATTATACTCAAGTGCAAGTTCGTAGCAATATTAGATTACACAAAGACCGCACACGAGAGTCGGCACAATCCCAGCACCATTTTGCATCATTTCAAATTGTAACCTCAACGGTATAAACAGCAGCCTCCAACAGGATGCTAAACAGAGGAACTGCAGGCGGCAATCTAAACTTACGGAAAGGTCAGGTTTCACCAGCCCCAGAAGTGACGGGACAGCAGAACTCTCAATGACAGCATCACGAAAAAGAGCACCATCACCTGAAAGAAATTTTAAAGAGTCACCAGTTCCATTTCTGTGCATCAGCCTTGCTAGAAAGTCAACTAAAAGCAGCTGGCTGGAAACAAGCCATTTTGTACCTGCAATGTTACCCAAAGCCCACACAGCTTGCTCACTGATGTGCATGTGGGGAGAATCAAGGAGACGGACAAACGCTGGAATAGCACCTGCTTCCACCACAGCTTTGGTCTGGAGCGATGTACCAGATGAAATGTTAGTGAGTGCCCAGGCAGATTCAAACTGCAGTGATGCATAATCATCGCGACCAAGGAATTCAACAAACTTTACGACTAGTCCCAATTCAATTATTTCATCTAGTGGAGGCTTCCATGCTCGTGACAGAATCTTCCTATCGAGAGGAAACATTGTACAAAGGATTTAGTCGCCGGAGTTTTACTCATCATTATGTAAAGTGAATTGACAAAAGTGGGCAAGGATTGTGTTTTGTCTGCTTTGGGATGTACCAAACCTCGAGGACATGGAGTGGCAAAGGTGGTGTACAGTCTGCTTGCCTATACAGGTTGGGGCATACAGTACAAGAATCAAAGTCATAGTGCAGCTGTGTAGGACTTTGTTTAGGCTGCAATTGGATTAGTTTGTGCAGTTCTGGTCACTTCGATACGGGAAGGTGGAGGCTTTGGAAAGGGCGCAGAAGATGGCTGAACGAGAGGGTATTATTTACAAGGAGAGGTTAGACAAACTTAAATTGTTTTCTCTGGAGCGTTGGAGGCTGAGGAGAGACCTAATAGAAGTATGAAGTGATGAGATGCATAGATAGGATAGCAGTTAGGGGTGGAACTGTCACAGAGTGCAGAGAGCTTGGAATGTGCTTCCAGGAGCAGTGGTGGCGATATGATAGCAGCATTGAAGAGGCTTTGAGATAGGCACATGGTTATTCAGGGAATGGAAGAATATGGATGCGAGTTAAAGGAAATTAGCTTATTTTGGCATCATGTTGAGTGGACCAACATGGTGGACCAAGTGTGGCCTGTTCCACACTTTACATTCTATGATAAGGACCAAAGTGCAAAATGTCACCTTGCATGCAAGGATTCAGAGGTCGAGGTCAGGATAATATAAAGACATAAAATAACTTTAATAAAAGTTAGCATTTTTCTTCAGGTGATATGGAAACACTTAAGCAGAGAGCACAATATACAGAGACACAGTAACAGAGCAATCATTATTGTTCTGATATTTGAAACTTTAATGACTCCCCGATTATTGTGTTTAAGAAGGAACTGCCGATGCTGGGAAATCGAAGGTAGACAAAAATGCTGGAGGAACTCAGCGGGTGCAGCAGCATCTATGGAGCGAAGGAAATAGGCAACGAAACCCTTGGGTTTCGGCCCGAAACGTTGCCTATTTCCTTCGCTCCATAGATGCTGCTGCACCCGCTGAGTTTCTCCAGCACTTTTGTCTTCCCCGATTATAGGTTGGTCTGACAGAGGCCGATGGGGGTTTGGGGTAAAGGGGCAAGAACCAATGAACAAATCTCAATTCAATTGAGAATTCAATACTTTTGTTGATGGTGTCCTAAATCTAATTACTTCACAGACCCACCCTTACAAGGGAAATGAGACCAAGACGGGTCGATTAATATGGTTAGCAGTTCCATGCAGTCGGGAAAGAACATAAGCACATTCCGGTAAAGAAACCAAGCTCATACCTGGCTCTGTATGCAGCCTGGAGTTGTTGCAGTGCTTCTTGGCTATTCATTCCCTTCACCATCTCTTCTGTGGTCATGTCAGAGTCCTACAAGAGAGTGCAGAGCAAGGCTTCAGGTTTGACTGAATATGGTCATCAGGTTAATTTTTGGATAAGGATAATTTTATGGAGTGCTTGGAGTTTATTAAATTTTTTTTAAAGGCTAAATTAAAAAGGTGTGCACAACAGTGGCACAGCAGCAGAGCTCCTGCCTCACAGCGCCAGAGACCCATGCTCTATCCTGAGT
This sequence comes from Malacoraja senta, assembly GCA_038087875.1. Classification (NCBI taxonomy): domain Eukaryota; kingdom Metazoa; phylum Chordata; class Chondrichthyes; order Rajiformes; family Rajidae; genus Malacoraja; species Malacoraja senta. Next base: position 78,383,020 of record CM075981.1, on the reverse strand, counting down.
ATGGGTGCTGCCTGTACGGAGTTTGCAAGTTCTCCTGTGACTGAGTGGGCTTTCTCCAGGAGCTATCGTTTCCTCACACATTCCAAAGATGTACTGGTTTGTAGATTAATTGGCTTCTGTAAATTGTCCCTCGTGTGTGTAACAGAACTAATGGATGGGTGATCGCTGGTCAGGGTGGGCCAAAGGACACATTTCCACACGGCATCTCCAAACTAAGAACATAGAAACAATACAAAAATCATGCGTAACAAGCCGATTCTTGTTTTCTATACGTGGTTAGCCCATCTGGGCTGCACAGTTGCTAACTCACTACGCCCAAGACCCAGGTTCGATCCTGCTCTAAGGTGCACGTGACCATGTGGGCATCCCAAAGACATGCAAGTCTTGGGTTAATTGGCCACTGTAAAATTGCCCCCTTGTGTGTAGAGTGGATGCGAAAGTGGAATAACAGAACTAGTGTGACCAGGTGGTCAATGGTCGGCATGGACTTAGAGGGCTGAAGGGCCACCGTTTCCGTGCTGCACCTTTCAAGACAATCAATTAACAACTTGTATCTAAAAATGGTAGGTCATTAGCTCATTGTGGACTTGTACCAAAGCAAGACACCAGAGAATGAAAACTGAAGGTACATCTCACGATGCTGAGGAAGACGGCATTTCACTAGAAGCCATACACACCTAGCAAGGACTGCAAATCACATTTGGCAAACAATATCACAAGGAATGTGTCCCATCCCTTCAAATGTTGAAAAGCAAAGCCAATACAAAATTAAGCAAAAGGGTAAAATCATAGTTTCCACTTCAGCTAAGTGGTTTGACAGACAATAGTCAATGGAACAACACATACATTAACTCCCTCTGGTTTCTGCAATGAGTAAGTATCGCCATCTTGAAAATTGCCGATGTTGCGCCTCTTCAAGATTTGTTCATCTTTTTTAGCTTTTCGTAATTCAACGCAATATTCAGCTCTTTGTCTCCTCAGGTCCTGTTTTGTGGGTGGGGGTGGGAAGAAAAAAAACCTGAAGTGTAATCAGAGGAATTAAGAAAGAGCTTGCAATTCACACCAGGTCATAACCCATGCACTTGACCCTGTTTGCAACAATTGAAGATATTTCCATCTGTTAAAGGCAAGAGGATTGTGGTCGCCCAAACTTAGTGGATTTGCACAAAACTATTGTATAAATAAATACAACATACAGCACAGTGGCGCAGCGGTAGAGTTGCTGCCTTACAGTGCCGGACCCGACTACGGGTGCTGTCTGCAAGTTTTCCCCGTGACCACGTGGGTTTTCTGCAGGTGCTCTGGATTCCTCCCACATTCCAAAGACATGCAGGTTTGTAGGTTAACAGGCTTCTGTAAATTATCACTAGTGTGTAGGATAGAACTAGTGTACGGGTGATGACTGATTGGCACAGACTTGGTGAGCTGAAGGGCCTGCTTCCACGTTGTATCCGAGGCCTAAAGAATGATTAAGAACACATAGTGGAGAAATAGAACATGGAGTCCAAACATTGCATGTTTACTCAATTTCAACTCTTCATCTGGCTCCTTAATTCATTAGCCAATATTTGTTTCCTCATATGCTTTCCTTAAATGTATCATGTCAACTGCTCGACTCTGTGGCACACAACATCATAGTGGAAGGACTCCTTTTGGGACTTTTCCTTAAATATTTACAAGTGGTCACATCTTGTTGGGGCACTCCAGCACAAATCTTGTGTTAAATCCTTTCATAATTCTCAGAAGCTGCATCAAGGTCAATCCTGAGACTCTGCCCAAGTAGAAAGGAAATGTACCTATGATTCGCAAGGAAGTATGGACAATATCAATTCTGGTTTGACTTCAAGGCACTCTCAACTATGCTTTTTTTCATTACACACAGGGTGGTCAAACCCATGGGCTGTACTTTTAAGTTTCATCCAAGATTTGATAAAGTTTAACATAACAAAGTTTTAAAAAGTCCCTCAGGAAGTAAACTTAAGGTTAAAAGGTCATAAGGAACAAGAGTAGAATTAGGCCATTCAGCCTATCAAGTCTACTCCACCATTCAATCATGGCTGATCTATCTCTCCCTCCAAACCCCACTCTCCTGCCTTCTCCTCATAACCTCCGACACATGTACTAAACACGAGTAACTTTGGACTGAATCATTCTTCAGCCTTTAGACTTGTAATTCCATATCCTATTTTTCCATTACAATTTCCAATAGATCACTCTTCTATTAGTTTAGTGCATTATTGTCACATGTACCAAGGTACAGTGAAAAATTTGTTGCGTGCCATCCAAACAAAAAAAACTGTACATGATTACAATCAAGATATCCACCACGTTAAAATAAGTTCATAAATTTTAGGAGCAGAATAAGGTCATTCGGTCATTCGGCCAATCTGCCATTCAACCATGGCAGATCCATCTTTCCCTCTCAACCCCATTCTCCTGCCTCCGCCCCATAACCCCTTACTAATGAAGAATCTGTCAACCTCGGCCTTAAACATACCCATTGACCTTGGCCTCCGCAGCCTTCTGCAGAAATATGGAATCATTTATCCGATTGGAACCATTCATCTTTACTTTGATCTGATCAAGTTTTTCCAAGATTGACAACTCCTACCTTCCTTTGAAACCACGGGAATGATTTGAAGCAGAAATGATGTATCCGGAGAAAGAATACAAAGACCCAAATAACCCATCTAATTCAGAATCTGATAATAAAAATGTCATGCAAAAATACTTCTGCACAACTATTCTCTACGCACTTCAGTGGTTAAATCACCAATTATAAAATTCAGTTGCATATATTGAGCATTCCAATTGGACAAGAGGCGGGCTCTAGGCAAAGGCAAGTTTAATGCAAGTGAGAGCCAAATGAAGATAAGCGAATCGCGCAATAACAAATACCTGAGTGTTTTTGCCATAATTCTTGAATTTTTTCATCCTGTCATGCTCCGATTTGCAGCTGGACGACATCTTCACAGCCGGAGTTTTTACAAAGACTGTGACAAAGCGAGCAATAAACTAAAAAACAAACAACATTTTAGCAGAAGAGTGCCACGACAAACTCAAAGTTAATCCATGTGAGCACAGGCAAGAAACCACAGTGTTCTATATATATAACCATTCATCTCTCACCCCCTCCCATTCCCAATCTGGACCTTTCTGTCCTGGGCCTCCTCCATTGTCAGAGTGAGGCCCAGTGCAAATTGGAGGAACAGCACCTCATTTCAGGTAGTTTACACCCCAGCGGTATGAACATTGACTTCTCTAACTTCAGATAGCCCTTGCTTTCTCTCTTCATCCCCCTTCCCTGTTCTCCCTCTGGTCTTTCTGTCTCTGCCTACATACTATCTTTGTCACCCCCCCCCCAACATCAGTCTGACGAAGGGTCTCGACCCAAAACGTCGCCCATTCCTTCTCTCCAGAGATGCTGCCTCACCCGCTGATTTACTCCAGCATCTTGTGTCTACCATTCATCTCTCCTTCGATCGGATTAACTTATTGTAAGATTGCTAAGTCCCTTTCAAAACCACTGGAATGATTTGAAGCCGAATTTAAGCTTCCTGAGAATGAGTACAAAGACACGAACAACCCATCTAAAAATACTTCTACACAACTATCCCCTACACACTTCAGGTATTTATTTCCCCCTTTGCATTTTTAAATGGTTAACTAAACAACCCATTGCAGTGCAATTTAGTAATTTTGCTTCCATTTTATTGCCCATTTTATGTTAGAAAATAATTGCATACAAATGAAATGAGAAACAGTTCAAGAGATTTGGAATCATTAGTCACATTCTATCTCCATAAAGATCAGGAGCCCATGTAAATGGAATGCAATTATCTTTCAGAGATACTCAAGCAGGAATATTAATTATAGATTCAGTGGTTTTGGGGACAATCTTTTGAAATTCACAACTATGCTGTTACCCACATTTGCTTTTAAATAAATAATTGTTATGGCAATCACAGTAACTTTGTCTAGACATTCAGATAACCGACTATCACAATGGCTTTGCAAGATACTCAATACATTGCCGCTTGCAAGGTTGGCACCACAAGGTAGACAGAAGTGCGTTAGAGTTCGATCATTGGCTTGGTTTTGTTTGGAGCTGGTGCCTTCAGTGTAAGCTGCTCCACACTGTCTGTTTATGTCACGTGAACTTAATGCAAAACCAATTTTGAAGCATGCCATTTTAATTCCTTGATTGCATTTTTTAAATCTTTATTCACTTGCAGCATAATCTGCTGGCTACATCATGTGCTTATTCTTCATGGAATTTCGAGTTGATCATTCTAGACAACTTTGGCACGTGGAGTTTGGGGGTGGGGGTGGGGAGGAGAGGTGGAAGAGTGCAAAAGGGGGCTGGGAATTAAGATTTTAATTTGAACTCGAAGGCTATACGAGGGTAACCATTCTGATCGATAAAAGGGTGGGGCGGGTGCCTGGAACGCGCTGCCAGGGTGGTGGAGAGGGACAAAATTGTAGCCATTTTCTGGCTAGGCACGTGGATATGCAAGGAATGGTGGGATAATGGATCATGTGCAGATTGGTTATCTTGATCACATGGTCTCCATTGCCATTGTTCCTATCCTATACCAGGGCTCAAGAACCGGGAACTCAGCTTGGGATTGTTAAAGCAATAGAATTGAAATCAGACATGTAGTGAAGTTTGGAATGCACCGCCAGGGGCAGTGGAAGCAGATTCAATGTTGGTACTCGCGGTGGGGAGCAAGTTACGCGTGATAGCAATTATATGAAGAACCACTGGGCAGGACGGGGTTAGGAATGGCTTAATGGTTTTTGTGTGGGCGTTGGCTCAAGGTGGGAGGAGGGAGGGGGGACCCGACAGCTTAATTGATACAATAAATGCCCAATTATCACTTTAGCTAACGATTTTTATTTTAAAAATCTAACATCTGTTTTTTTTTTAAACCTTCTCTCACCCATCCAAGAGCTGATACACTGGAAACAATAAGACGGAATACAAATCCAGCTCAACAATCTTTCCCCAAACGCCAGTGAAACAGTCTTGTTCACCACTGTCTGGATGAAACTGTTTTTAACAATCGGAGTTTTAGCAAATTAATTCGAAGTTCACAAATGAGTGAACATGAAATCCATACAAACAAAATACTCGAGAATTCTAGCATCAACTCCACCTTCCAGTTACTAAACCGGATTCGCCCTTCGTTGACAAGGCAGCTCCCAGAGAAAAACCCATTGCGCACGAGTTTAAAAATACACACGAGGAGTCCATTAAGCGTTTGCAAAAATCGATTTAATCTAATTAATTAATTCTCTCCACATACCATGAAGGATTTCCTGGCGTCAAGGTCCCTCATCAACCCATTTAATGGTTTGAGGGCTGTGTAATATCCAATTATGCATTAAATTGAAGGCATTAATACAATTTGGATATTGTTTAGCTATTTTTAGCCTGGATACCAAGTTAGCGACATTGAGTAAACAACGCGTTCAAAACCCTCGTTGTAATGAACGATAAATTCTGATACTTGTATCTCACAATCGATTTACCACGAAAGACCAATAACGATGACATAATCCAAGCTTCACAAAGTCACCGTTGCTTTGAATCTACACGAAACCCACGTGTTATTGTTTGTTAACAGATTAATCAAGTCACTGATTTTTTAACTGAAACACATCAAATTATTATATGGGATAATTACTGTCACGAAAAGTCTTAATACTAACGTAATCCATGTTAACAAAAGTGCAGCTTGATTTTAGGAAGGGCCCGATAAAAAATAAAATTATGGGGCAATCTGATACTAGGTAGATTTGAACCGGCAAGAACACTTAACTAGCCTTGAACTGGAATTTCGATAATTTAGCTACAATTACGTTGCTAAATCGAAAAAGGGTTTACAATCTCGATTATATACACATTTCTTACTAAACAAAACTGTTACATCCTACGCAACAAGAACACTGTGCAGGAAACGGGAAGCAGAGGGAACTGCAGATGTTGCAATGCTGAGCAAAGCCCAGGGTGCTGGAGGAACTCAGCGACGCCCTCCACAGCTGCTGACTGGCCCACTGACTAACTCCAGCACAGCTCTCCATCTTAAACCAGCAACTCCACGGACATCAATGCAGAGTGCACAAAAGGAATAACCGAACAGGAATCATTCCAGGCATCGCGAAAGTGGCCACGTCAAAAGTAGCAAAGGACTCGAGGTTTTATTTAATGAACAAATTAAAGATTTGAAAATTAGAGCAATGAGATTAATAGCAAAGATGAATAAAAACATTATGAGGTTCAGACCTTAAAAGGAGTTAATACGAAGTTAATAATTTGACTTATGGGCAAAAATAAGACAGACATTTTACACCTGATAGCAAAGAAATTTTTCACAAAACACGACAGACAGATATGACGAACAAATGAAACCTAATCTCCCTGCTTCTTCACTCACCGTCGGGCTACTTTGCTGAATATCAACACGAGAAATGTGGAACTTGCGGCGGGGTTTAAATTTCCCGGCCTTTGCTCGTCCCAGTCCCCGTCCCAGTCCCTCTCTGCACCGGTTGGGTGACCCGCTGTGAGCTCCGCCCAGGGCCCGGGACAAGGTTGACCCGACCAGCTGGCCCCCGCTCCTGATAGGAAGCACTGATTACAATGAGAAAGACACGAAATGCTGGAGTAACTCAGCGGGACAGGCAGCATCTCTGGCGAGAGAAGGAATCGGTGACGTTTCGGGTCGAGACCCTTCTTCAGATTATAATGATATGTTCATTCTTACTTTTAGCCACAGCAGTGTTATATAATTGTGTGTGGGGGCACGTGACAATAACGGGCTGCTTAAAATCCAAAGTGCAGAATTCCTTTCACAATTTCATAAATTCATGAATTCTAGGAGCAGAATAAGGCCATTCGGCCCATCAGGTCCACTCCACCATTCAATCATGGCTGATCCATCTTTCATCCCCATTCTCCTGCCTTCGCCCCCTAACCCCTGACACCCCTACTAATAAATAAAATCTGTCAATATCCAACTTAAAAATATCCATTGACTTGGGCTCCACATCTGTCTCTCGAATTGCTAGACTTTTCAAAAAATGAAACAGAACAATATAAAAATTAAAAGAAATAGCTACGATTGCAATTAAAAGTACAATATTTATACAATTAATATGAATGTACTATTCTTTAAAGGCTTTGAGGGATATGGGCCAAACGCAGGCAGGTGGAACGAGTGTCGATAGGGCATCTTGGTTGGCACGGGCAAGTTAGGCCGAATGGCCTGTTTCTCTGCTGTATGTCTCTGTGACTTTACTATTAGCCTGGCCAAGCTAGAGAAGAAATTGTTGACATACAGGCACTTCAGAGGGTATAGATGCAAGGAACTGCAGATGCTAGTTTACAAAAAAAATACACGCAGTTATTCAGCAGGTCAGGCAGCATCTTTGGAGAACATGGATAGTTTTGGGTTGGGACTTTTTTCCAGACTCAATAAGAAGGGTTACAACACAGAACGTCACCAATCCATGTTCCCCAGAGATGCTGCCTGTTAATCCAGCACTGTGTATCTTTTGTAGTGCAGAGGGTAAGATTAGTAAGATTAAACGAGAACTTACCTAAGTTTGAAGTTTGATCTTTATTTTATGAGGAGTTACGTAGGTGATTACGTGAAGAACCCCGCCAGTGCGCCTGCGCGTCAATCTTCAAAGCAGCGGTGTGAAATCACAAAAAACAACAACCGAAGTAATATAGTCTCATAATAAAACGAGTAATACAAGAACTTCCATCTGACCTTTATGATAGAGGGTAGGGTCGTGGCGGGCACGTAATCACCTACGTAACTCCTCATAAAATAAAGATCAAACATTAAACTTAGGTAAGTTCTCGTTTAATCTTACTATTTTACTTCGGAGTCATGTGAGTGACTACCTGAAGATTTTAAAGCTTTGTGATTTCATGCCGTGGATCAATCCCGGCTTCTCACTGCATTGATTGACTTGGAACGAGAAATAATCAATCATGCATTCATAATAACATTTGTACCACAAATGCAGTAATTCATTTCAATAATGAAATTAATCAGATCCCCTTTAAACCAGAGGAATTTACACAGAACTTAAAATAGTTTCTGCAAACAATCCCGCATTAACAATAGGCCGATGGTAAAAATGTTGAAACATCAACTCATTGGACCACCCGGCGGCTGCGAGGATATGGTCGACGGGGACGTCTTTTGCCCTGTCCGCCGACGTTTCTGCTGCCCTAGTCGAGTGAGACGTAAAAACATAAGTGTTAATACCAGCAGCTGTTAAGACTTCTTTTATCCATCTGGAAATAGTCTGTATTGAAACTCTCTTGTGTGGTTTCTTGTGTGTGATCAACAACCCAGTTTCCGTATTTCTCAAATTCTTTGTGACCTCAATGTATTGTAACAAATATGTCTTAATACAGAGACAAGGATCATTTGGATATGCTGCTAGCATAATTTTAAATCCTGTCACACCTGGCCTAATTTGCTTTAGTAGGTCATAGATACAGAATGTAACCTTATCTTCAGTTACTTCCATACTGTCTATTTGTAATTTTCCAAGTGTTTGCACTCGTTGTGCTATCACTCATGCCATAAGCATTAATACTTTCATACTGAGCTTAGCCAAAGGTAAAGACACACTCGATGACCATTCACGAAGTAGTTTCAGTACCACACTTACATCCCAGATTGTCATGTACCTAGGTTTCGGTGGTTTGGAATTAAAGATTCCTTTCATTAGTCTGGAAACAATTGGGTGTGACCCAATTGGGTTTCTTCCTGACTCCAGAACCAAATATGAGGACAATGCACTTCTGGCTGAATTAATTGCACTACAACTCAGACCTTCATCATAATAAAGTTTTGACAGAAATTCTAAACATTTGAAATATCTGCAGTACTTTATTGCACATTCTTTTGTACACAGAACTCTTCCCATTTCTTAATATAAGACAGGTACTGTTTTGGAGTGCTCTTCCTCCAGGCTGCCATAAGCATGCCCACAGTACGCTCAGACAGTCCTCGTCCCAGAAAAGGCATTCTTAAAACCTGCAAATCAACAAATCCAAACAATCATATAATGGATGTTGTTACCCTGTTACAGGGTGCAGCAATAAATTACTCCTTTTTGGGACTTTCATCAACATTTGTGTTGTTAATTCTAATATCAACGGATACCATGGCTGTGTAGGCCAATCTGGTACTACCAATACCCTTGAAGCAGCATCTTGCCTGATTTTAAGCAAACATTGGCTTATGAGGAAGAAAGGTGGAAATATATATGAAAACATACCACCCCAATGTAGCGAGAAAGCATCAATCGCCACTGCTCCTGGATCTGGTTTCCATGAGACATATCTCAATAGCTGATGATTCAAGTCGATGTTGGGCATTCCAAATCTGATTACTATATCATTGAATACCTCTTGATTCAACATCCATTCTTTATTATCATGGAACTTTCGTGACCTGGTGTCTGCTATCGTGTTCATTCTACCTGGTAGATAGATAGCTTAAATCCAAATGTTCTGTTCAATACACCAAGACCAAAGTTGATTTAACTATTTTGTCACATGACACCGACTTAATTCCACCCATATCATTAATATAGGCGGTACACAAAAATGCTGGAGAAACTCAGCGGGTGCAGCAGCATCTATGGAGCGAAGGAAATAGGTAACGTTTCCGGCCGAAACCCTCCTTCAGACTGATAGGGGGTGGGGAGAAGAAAGGAAAAAAGGAAAAAGGCGGAGGAGGAGCCCGAGGGCTGGGGGAGGGGAGGAGACAACCAGATGGCTGATGAAGGGGAGGGGACAGTAAGGGCTAGCAGAATTGGGAGAATTCAATGTTCAAGCCCCCAGGATGTAGACTGCCCAAGCGGAATATGAGGTGCATTTCCTCCAATTTACGGTGTTGCTCGCTGTGGCCATGGAGGAGACCCAGGACAGAGAGGTCAGATACGGAATGGGAGGGGGAGTTGAAGTGCTGAGCCACCGGGAGTTCAGGCTGGTTATTGCGGACCGACCGGAGGTGTTCGGCGAAACGATCGCCAAGCCTCCGCTTGGTCTCACCGTTTATTAATTTTAACTTGAACCTTCCTTTTAGTTGTGTTAGAACCACAAGCTTGGAGTCCATAGAAACCTCCTAAAAGCTCCAAATAGGTAATTCCCCATGTCTGCAGTAACAATAACTCTTCCTGATTCCATCTGCCTCCGCAGCTAGATGTTAAGTCAGTTGCACCCCATCCTAGTGCACTGGCATCAGTTTGTAATATCATGGAAGGTTGTTCAATCAGCACTTTGCCTGAACTGCTTGAGACATGTAGAATCCACCACTGCAGCTTAGAAACAGCATTTGTTGTTACTTGCATGGTTCTATCAAAATGAGCAGCATTTATTCTCAGTGCCTGTTCTTCTCTGCAGCTGTTGATAATGTAATGGTCCATACTGGACTGCTGGGAATCTACTAATTTTCCCAGTACTCGAGCCAACTGTCTGATTAGAGGTTTTTGCTCGTTTAACAGATTACTGCAATCTTTAATCAACTCCACCCTTTTTTCCCTGGGCAAAGTAATTTGCATTTGGGCTGAATCAATTGTGAACCCCAAATAATCAATTGAGGTACATGTTTTTAACCTTGATTTCTTTGGATGAATTTAGAAACCCCCAAACTTTCAAAAGTTTGATTTCATAACTGCAACTGATGCTTCTGTTGACTGTTTTGTCCTTCCTATAATCAGGACATCATCCAGGTATGCCATTAGTACATGCCCCTGGCTCTCAGCAACCCCAGAATTGATTTTAACAATTTTATGAATATTCTGGGAGCGAACGTTAACCCATTAGGCAGAGCTTTGAACTGCCCTAATTGGTTCATCCATTTAAATTTTAAGATACTTCATATCTTGCAAGTGAACAGACACTGAACAAAAGGATTCAGACTTGTCAAGTCTATAATCATCCTACATCCTCCATCCTTTTTTGATCGAGGGAATATATTTGACCCAAATTGGTGAATTTGGTAGACTGATTCTTCAAAAACACCTTTTATATGTAGGGTTTTGAAGCGCAGCTTGAACCTCCATTACTTTGCAAAGTGGAGAGTTCTGGTAGGAACATGCTGGACAGGCAAATCATAATTTGGATTGAATTCAATTCGAAATCCTTGTATATTATTCAGAATTACCACATCTGAAGTAATCTTCTTCCAATGTTTATAGAAGAGACGTAATCTGTCTCCAACTTTTAGACTTAATCCAGTTAGTATGTTCCCATGAGAACCAGGTCCACCTACCTCTTGAGTCATTTGAGTATTCTGAGATCCCTGGATTCTCCCGGAAGCACCACCACTGGTTCTTACTCCCGCTGCAGGCCGCCAGCTACGTCCCTGCGTTGATGAACGATTTGGTCCTGGTCTAGGATCCGTATGACGTCTGAAAGGATACTTCCTCTTTACAGACTTTGTAACCATTGATGTTTTTATCAATCCTGTTTTCGCTTCATCTTCCAACTCTTTAATATGTCTCCCGAGATCCTCTCCAAAGAGTAAGTTGGGTAATTGTATATTACTTGGTTTGCAGAGTGCTGCGAATTTCGGATTCATAGTAGGCCGTATAGCACCTTCCTCAGATAATTGATCTTGAAGTGGGTGCTGCATAGCAACCCCAGTGCTTCCTGATGCAACTTCGTCATCTCTTGGCTGTTATCTGCTATTCTGGTAAAAGCAGTTATTCCAGAACCCAGCAGCTTTAATATTCTCTGCAACTGATTCCAGATAATTTGGTTCACTGCTTCTGCTTTCAGCAACCCACAGTTACTTGGGGTCTCCTGCTTTCTTGCAGTCTCATCCATCTCCTGCTGTTCCAGCTAATGGTAAACCAAGTAATTTATTAAGGAGGCCAGTTCTTCTCCTAATGGCTCTCCTGACCCTGACGGGGCAGCGAATCCTACTGCCAGGGGTGGAACATCTGGCAGCTGCCATTCATCGCCTTGTACAGCCTCACCGTCAGAGTCGGGGTCTGAAATCTCATGACCCGTAGCACGCTCCTCATCCCTGAGGGTGCATTCCATCAGCCCTGAGCCAGGTGCTGTTAAGCTGCTCCAGCAGCTTGGATTTCAGTACGCTCCTTCCTGAGTGAACTTTGCTCGAACAGCCTATGTAAAAGGCTTTCTATTTGGGCAATACGCTCGAAAGCAGTATCTAGCCCTGTACTAGGAGCTGTTTGAGCTGCTTCCAGCAGCTTGGATTTCAGTACACTCCTCCCTGAGTGAACTTTGCTCCAACAGCCTATGTAAAAGGCTTTCTATTTGGGCAATACGCTCGAAAGCAGTATCTAGCCCTGGAGCTACTTCCATTGCCTGGGACTCCCTCCGTGGGCCATTGGGATTTAAACTTCATCTTTTGCCCGACAGGCGCTGACTGTGTTTTCACCAGCCCCAGGTCCACAGTCGCTATGCTCACCGCTGGCGACTGTACCGGGGTTTAGAGGCGGGTGGTCTCTACCGCGGACTCCCGACTTTCCCGACTTTCTGTCGGCTGTGTCGCTCGCCTCTTCCCCCTGTCCGTTTTTTTTTCCCATGGCGTCTGTGGAAAAAATCCCCATAGACCCACAGTAAACGGACCTGGAAAACATGAAAAAAGTTTTTACTTACCTTGTAGTTGAAAAACTACAAACCACTGGAGGAGCTCTGCTCCTCACGTCTGTTTGCGTCAAGGCGTCTGACGTAATGACGCACAGGCGCACTGGCGGGGTTCTTCACGTAGTCACTCGCGTGACTCCGAAGTAAAATCCTAGTGTGTAGGACAGAACGACAAATGCTGGTTTAAACCGAAGATTGACACAAAATGTCAGAGTAACTCAGTGGGACAGGCAGTATCTCTGGATAGAAGGAATGGGTCTGAAGAAGGGTCTGAAGTCTGAAGAAGGGTCTTGACCCGAAACGTCACCCATTCCTTCTATCCAGAGAATCTACCTGTCCCGCTGAGTTACTCCGGCATTTTGTGTCTATGTAAGATTCTTAGTGGCAGTCTCCATCTTACAGATGAGCTGTTGAACCAAGGGTTTGTAGGTTAATTGGCTTTTGGGTGAATGATACCAATAGTCTATCTTGCCAATTTTTCCGTTCTTTGTAACAGTGCTGGAGTTACTCAGAGGGTCAGGCAGCATCTCTGGAGAAATCTCAGGCAGCATCTATATTTGTCAGGTCGGTCAACTCATTGCACTGAAAAGAGTAACTATATCTCACAGTTGCTGTTCTAATATAAAGATGTGTGAGGACCCCATTGTCATAGTTCACAGATGCAGCAAGATCTCAACCTTTGTCAGAAACACTCTTCAAAAGTTCACGTGAGAGGAGCAGAATTTGGCTATTCGGCCCATCAAGTCTACTCCGCCATTCAATCATGGCTGATCTATCTCTCCCTCCTAACCCCATTCCCCTGCCTTCTCCCCATAACCCCTGACACCTGTACTAATCAAGAATCTATCGATCTCTGCCTTAAAAATATCCATTGATTTGGCCTTCGCAGCCTTCTGTGTTGTTAACATCTGTGTGGTGCTGATTAGCAACTATTAAATCATCAGCTGCTGCATAATATAACATTAACTATTTTTGCTGTCTCCATTTCAATCTTGGAGAGGTTTCACTTTGATGAAGAATATCTTGCTCAGTGCCGGCTGATGAGATTTATTTATACATATTAACATCATTAATTAGAACTGAATGGATTCAAACGCAAGTGTCTGATGTTACTAAAAATATAGTTGAAATGCACTTCAGATGCAGTCTAATGGGTCTCCCAGGATTTAACCGTTCAGCCATGAGAAGGCTTGCTAAAGAAGTAATGCATCTGTTTCGGAGTTCCCAGCGCTGATAGATAACGATAAAACTAACCACAGGAAAAGAATGATAACTGGGAATAAACTTCTAATTTAGATTTTTTGCTATAAATTCCTTTTCTTTTTACGCATTGCTAGGAACAGCAATGCTGACAAAACAAACCAGCTTAATTGTGCTTGCACACTAACGGCATTGAATACTGATTTGAAGACGGTATAAATAGAATATCATACTCAAATTCATCCCCCATTTGAAACTGCTGCTGAGTGAAAACCGACAGCTGTCCAATTTCTGTCAAATCTTGTCATAAATAAAGCTCTTTCCATGCCTGCACACGCACAAATTATCTTGTTTATAGGAAAACTTGTGGAAATGGAATATTCTGCGGTTTTATTTGTCTGTAAAACTTAGTTCAAGTGCATCTGAGCTATAGTCAGGATAGCAGCCAATGATAAGATGATAATTATATTATTTTAAGATACTATTGGCATCTTAAATCATATTTTAAGGATTAAAGATGATAACTACTGCTGGCTAAATATACACCAATGTTCCTAATAGTTTTGACAATATAGATTATTTATTTACAAATGACTGAATATTTTTCTATCCGTAGCAAATATTAACTTTTTAAGTCCAACGGCAGCAAGTTTTAGGTATTAGGTTTATGATTGTCACGTGTACCAAGGTACAGTGGAAAGCTTAGTTTTGTATGCTGTCCAATTAAATTGGATAATACTATACATAAATACAATCAAATTCGTTCGCTCGTGTGTCAGATGACGCATAGCTCGCTGTTGGCTTCCGTCGTCGTCCAAGACAGAATTGGTCTCTCGACGCGTCACTGAGCGTATCGTGCCGTCGTCTGCGGGGATCGCCACGAGGAGGCTTCCGTCATGATCCCCAATACAATCAAGTCAAACTCAAGTACAATAGGTAGAGCAAGGTGCAAGGTACAGAGTGCAGAATATAGTTCTCAGCATTGTAACGCATCAGTTCCATGGACACAGTTCAATGTCCACAATGGGGTAGCAGTAACTTGGACAGTTCCCTAGTTTATGGGAGGACTAACATGCAGAGACTTTTAACAGCAGCCAAGACTCCATCACCCAGCTGATAAAATTATATGCTCTGGTTGTCTTTGGTGACCAAGTAAATGTTGTCTCACCACTCCCCTATCCCAATCTTTCCATCTTATAAAAGTATAAGAAATAAAAGCTAGACTAGGTTGAGCCACCGTTGAATTATGACCATGGCCAAATCTATCTTCCTCACCTTCTGACTCAACTACCATATATTTTGTGTCCATTAGTATCCAATTATGTATCTGACTCAATGTTGAATTTGTTCAACATTTGACCATTCGTAGGTCTTAGGGCAGAACACGTCGACCATTCACCGCAGACATTTCTCATCTTAAAAGATGCATTGTACTTTATATATCTATCTCACGACAATGCAATAACCAATAACTGCCACATAAAAGTTGTCGCCTAGGTGGGGAATTGTGGGCAGCTCAGTAATAATCTCATAACGTATATCATCGAGAACTCGTAAAGTGTAACAAGGCATAATCTCTATTTCAGTGAGATTGCCTCTCATTCTCCCAACTCTCATAGATACATAGATACATAGAAAATAGGTGCAGGAGTAGGCCATTCGGCCCTTCGAGCCTGCACCGCCATTCAATACGATCATGGCTGATCATCCAACTCAGTATCCCGTACCTGCCTTCTCTCCATACCCCCTGACCCCTTTAGCCACAAGGGCCACATCTAATTCCCTCTTAAATATAGCCAATGAACTGGCCTCAACTACCCTCTGTGGCAGAGAGTTCCAGAGATTCACCACTCTCTGTGTGAAAAAGTTTTTCCTCATCTCGGTCTTAAAGGATTTCCCCCTTATCCTTAAGCTGTGACCCCTTGTCCTGGACTTCCCCAACATCGGGAACAATCTTCCTGCATCTAGCCTGTCCAACCCCATAAGAATTTTGTACGTTTCTATAAGATCCCCTCTCAATCTCCTAAATTCTAGCGAGTATAAGCCAAGTCTATCCAGTCTTTCTTCATATGAAAGTCCTGACATCCCAGGAATCAGTCTGGTGAACCTTCTCTGCACTCCCTCTATGGCTATAATGTCCTTCCTCAGATTTGGAGACCAAAACTGTACGCAATACTCCAGGTGTGGTCTCACCAAGACCCTGTACAACTGCAGTAGAACCTCCCTGCTCCTATACTCAAATCCTCTTGCTATGAAAACCTTCTGCGGCCTGCGGACTTACCATCAAGGGCTCGCAGTCTCGGGTGAGGCCGAGTCGGGAGATCCAACGCCGCAGAAGGTTCGACCAGCCCCGACACGAGGTTCGATCGCCCAGCGCGGGTGAGCTGACATCCCCCCCGATGCAGGAGCTGAACGCCTCGACGCGGAGGGCCCGAACGCCGCCGGCTACGGGAGTCAAGACCGTCCCGTCAACGGAGGGCTCGAGGCCCACGACCTAGGAAGAACAAAATGAAGGGACTTGAACTTTATTTCGCCTTCCATCACAGTGAGGAATGTGTAGGTGTCACTGTGGTGGATGCTCATGTTAAAATGTGTTTTTGAGTCTGTTGCTTTTAATTGTATGACTGAACTGGCCAGTGAAATTCCTCGTATGTTGCTAAACATACTTGGCGAATAAAATCTCATTCTGATTCTGATTCTGATATAATCAAGCCAAACCTAAGTACAATATGCAGAGTGAAGAGAAAGATACAGAGTGCAGAATATAGTTCTCATCATTGGAGCGTAAGTGATCAGTCACATTCAACAATATTGTAGGTATTAGGCAACAATATGAAAATAATCTGACTCCTTGAAAATTGGCAGGAATAGCCACAACTTTACTATGCTAGATGCAGGAAGATTGCTCCCAATGTTGGGGAAGTCCAGGACAAGGGGTCACAGCTTAAGGATAAGGGGGAAATCCTTTAAAACCGAGATGAGAAGAACTTTTTTCACACAGAGAGTGGTGAATCTCTGGAACTCTCTGCCACAGAGGGTAGTCAAGGCCAGTTCATTGGCTATATTTAAGAGGGAGTTAGATGTGGCCCTTGTGGCTAAAGGGATCAGAGGGTATGGAGAGAAGGCAGGTACGGGATACTGAGTTGGATGATCAGCCATGATCATATTGAATGGCGGTGCAGGCTCGAAGGGCCGAATGGCCTATTCCTGCACCTAATTTCTATGTTTCTATGTTTCTATGTAATAAAAAGGGACTGCAGATGCTGGTTGTCCTGAGAGATAGACACAAAATGCTAGAGTAACTCAGCAAGTCAGGCACATCCCAGGAGAACATAGATGGGTGATGTTTCGGGTTGGAACCATGAAAAAGGATCCCAATCCGAAACGCGACCTGTCCGTTTTCTCCGGAGATGCTGCCTGACCCGCAGAATTACTCCAGCATTTTGTGTCCATGACTAGTTGCTTTGGAAATCTTGCTGAATCGTTGATAAAATATAACGCCATAATGTTCATGGGTTTAAAACACCCTGATAGGCTTTACAGCCAATTAAATGCTGAGAGGTGTGGTAAATGTTTCAATGAAGTAGACATTTTAATGTAGGAAACATAACCGTCGATCTGTCAGCAAGGTACACACACAAACAGATCATGATGATGATTTTCCAGAAGCATTGAAGTCGCGGCCATAGGTGCTTTTCTGTTAAGTATCTATTTCAAGGCATTCATAGAAGTCCAAACATAGGGTTGACATTAATTTAGTTGAACTGCTAATCATAGTCAAGAATGTTCACAGACACTAAACCTGCAAATAAAAATAATAGTTTTTTATTAACATTTTCGATGATAAGGTCATAAGACACAGGAGCAGATTTAGGCCATTCGGCCCATCAAGTCTGCTCCATCATTAGATCTATTATTTTCCTCTCAACCGCATTCTCCTGCCTTCGCCCAGTGAATTTTGACCCCCTTACTAATCACGAACCTATCAATCTCCGCTCTAAACATCCTCAATGTCTTGGCCTCCACAGCCATCTGTGACAATGAATTCCACAGATTCACCATCCTCTGGCTAAAGAAATACCTCCTCATCTCCATTCTAAAGGCACGCCTTTTTATTCTGAAGCTTGCCCACGACTCAAAATATCCTCTCCACGTCCACTCTATCTGGGCCTTTCATTATTCGGTACGTTTCAATGAGATTCCCCCCCCCCCCCCCCCCCTCATTTTATACGTTTTCAGAGAACAATTTAAAATTCACACAAAATTAAGATAGAAATGAAATTTTGTAAACAAACCTTTACAAATAAAAAAAACCACAAATAATCTAAAACTGCAGTATATTGTGAAATACTTATCTGAGGTAATTACAGTTTACACATATGAAATTACTGCTTTAGAACGAGTAATGTTGTTAAGCAATAATTATGGCTCATTATGCAATTGGAAGCTTCGACAAAGAGTGGCATCTTCAGTGTTTCCATAACAAGGATGATTTGTAAGTACTTGAAATTCTCTTCAAGTGACTGATTTCTGAAGATTATGCCGGTGGATGGGAGTAAAGTATAGCTTTGGATGGACAAGTCATCAATGGCAGTATCTTCTGGATTGCCGTGTTCAGTTGCATTTACGTACTTCAAAAATTCTCATCAGCTTGTGATTTGTGAACGGGACCAATTCTGCTGTCGTTACAACATCAAGATCTTGACGAGCAACTAGATGACCATTTTACTGATTCGGGCTACAGGATAAATATTTGCCAGCACAGCACGGAGAATTCTCAAGCTCCTCTCCAAATATTGTCGTGAGATCTTTTATGTTATAGTTGCACAGAGAGCAGCTGCCTCAGCGCCAGAGACACAGGTTCAATCCTGACCTCGGATGCTGTCGATAGGTGTGGAGGTGGCACGTTCTCCCTGTGACTGCGTGGGTTTCCTCCGGGTGCTCCGGTTTCCTCCCACACACTAAAGGCGTACAGGTTTGTCGGTTGATTGGAGTCGGTAAAATTGTAAAATAGTCCCCAGTGTGTAGGGCAGAGCTAGCAAGCGGGTTGATCGCTGGTCGGCACAGACTCGGTGGGCTGAAGCAGGGGGCAGAAATCCCGGGGGGGGACAGGTGGGACATGTCACCCCCTGTTTTGAGAGGTGGGGGGACAGTCCCCTACCCCCCCCCCCATTTTTTGTAATCCGGATTTTAAAACCCGGTGAAATCTCCGCTTTCCGCGAGACAGTGGGGGTGGGACTGCTGATCGAGGGCGCCGATTGGACAAGAGAGACGTCAGTCAGCAGGCAATGGGGGCAGCACAGACCTGTGCCTCATCCACAGCCAGGATCGATCCCGGCTCTCCGCCGCTGTCCCGTCCCCACCCGAGTTCCCCACCCCCCGCCCGGGGGCGGCCAGAGATGTCGGGAGTCAGACGGGCGCGGTGACCCCAGGCCCACAGCCAGCGCAGGGAAGCAGCGCAAAACCCAGCTCAACTCTGCCTGTCCCGCCAGGTTAACCTACAGCCCTGCCTGGACTTGCGGGAAATATGGCCAGCGCGGAGAAGCAGCGCTGGTGTCCCGTCAGTCCAGGCAGGGCTGTAAGTTAACCTTGCGAGACAGGCAGAGTTGAGCTGCATTTAGCGCTGGATTGAGCCTCCAAAGCCTCGCGTGTGTGTGTGTGTGAGTGTGCGCATGCGCGCGCCGCTGCCAAGAAATTGTGTCCCCCTGTCCCCCGGTCCCCTCCATATTTTGATAGCGATTTCCGTCCCTGGGCCCCCTGTCCTTGTTTCCATGCTGTATCTCTAACCTAAACTAAACGTGCAGGTTTGTAGGTTAATTGGTCCTCTGTGAATTGCCCCAACTGTGCAGGGAGTGGATGCAAAAATGGGATAACATAGAACTGGTGTGAGCGTATCGTCCTGGAAATACTCAGCAGGTCAGGGTGCATCAGTGGAGGGAGAACCGCAAAAGTGGAAAAATAAGGTGGAGACACGAGGAACTGCAGATGCTGGAATCCTGAGCAAAGCACAAAGTGCTGGAGGAATTCAGCGGTTCGGGCAATATCTGCGGAGGGAGTGGACAGACGATGTTTCTGGTCGGGACCCTTCTTCAGACTCCCGAAATGTTGCCTGTCCTTTCCCTCTACAGATGCTGCCTGAACCGATGAGTTCCTCCGGCACTTTGTGTTTTGTTCATGTTTTAAGTTGCTGGGTAAAGGGGAAAGTCGAGAGAAAGAGAGAGTGTCTGTAATAAGGTGAAGACTAATATGTTTTCAGTACCATATAGTTAACCATAGATATTTTTGCTTTTCAACATTCAACAGAGGTGTGAACTGTGACCTGAAGTGTTCCATCTCAGGTGTAAACCAGGAAGAATATCATGGTTTATCTTTCCAACAAAAGCTTAGGAAATAAAACAAATGTTTTATCCTGCCTGAGCATGCTCCAAGGAAAGAAATTCATAAGTTATAGGAGCAGAATTAGGCTATTCGGCCCATCAAGTCTACTCCACCATTCAATCATGGCTGATCTATCTTTCCCTCTCAACCCCATTCTCCTGCCTTCGCCCAGTAATCAAAAATCTGTCAATCTCCACCTGAAGAATATCTATTGACTAGGCCTCCACAACCGTCTGTGGCAATGAATTCCAAAGATTCACCACCCTCTGACTAAAGAAATTCTTTATCATCTACTTTCTGAAGGTACGTCCTTTTATTCTGAGGCTATGTTCTCTGACCCTGGACTCTCCCATGCGTGGAAACATCCTCTCCATATTCACTCTATCCAGGCCTTTCACTATTTGGAAATAACTAAAAATGCATAAAATATAAGCCCGAAACTCTGTGCATCGTGGCCCTCAGACTTGGAACAAACATGATAGCCAAATACTCGGGCAGACTGGGGCTAATTTGATGAAAAGGCAAATAGCGAACACAAAATGGGTTCTGCACTAATAACACACGTCTGTCTGGAATTAGCATGCCGTTCTGAGGCTAATTGATGATTAGTATGATTTAAACATGCCTGCCTTGCCTTGTAGATTTAGCACTTGATATCTGATTAGTGACAGTTTTCAGAGGAGATCTGTCTAACCTCCAGGCATCTTGTTCCACTGAAATTGAGACTGAACCTCTGAATGGAAACGTGAATATTTAAGGATGGGTCGGGGCACATGGGTTTTTAATTTTCCAAATGGAACATGTAACCCATGTGGGAGGAGATGGTGCAGGAGGGCAGAGGCAAAGATTCTGGTCCTTGGATGCTGCTCCAGTGATTAAAAATAGTCACAGTTTAATGCATGGTAATGATCAATACGAGAAGCAAAGTGCCACGGCAAATGTGCAGCACAGGCTAAAACCATGCACTGGCAATCACACACCATCCTTGTATAGAGCACACATGCATGCACTCATTTGTACATAGATACACACATGTACACCCACACACATATACACATGCATTGACAATCAAACACCATTACATCCTTGCATAGAGCACACATGCATGCGCGCATGTTATAGACACACATGTGTACACACATATACACCTGCACACATTTACACACACACACAAACAGTTACACACTATTACACACTTGTATACAACACACATGCATGGACTTGTGTACATACACCATCATCATCGGCGGTCACTGGAAACGAGTATGACTGTCCTCTCCTCTCCATAGGGTCGTCTACTTGTGGGTCTGCAGATGTCTGTTGAGGCCGATCTGCGATCCACACACCTTGGTGCAACGTGGGCAGTGGAGACTGGCGGTGGTTGGTAGTTGTCGAGCCCCCTTCTCTCTCTCTCCTTACGGTGCTGTCGCTTTGTCTCTGCGACACGGCCTAGTTCCGTTTCGTGACGTGCAGCTCCTTCCTGCACGGATTTCCTCCAGGAGCTCCTGTCCAGTGCAATGTGTTCCCAGTTGCTCGATGTGATGTGGAATTTCTTCAGACTGTTCTTGATGTTGTCCTTGAAGCGTTGCTTTGGCCCGCCGGGGGCTCGCCGACCTTCCTTCAGTTGAGAGTAGAGGATCTGTTTGGGGAGGCGTGTGTTGGACATGCGGATGACTTGGCCAGTCCATCAAAGTTGGTGCTGCATTATTGTGGTGGTGGTGATGGTCATGTACACACATGCACATTGTCAATAACATACTATTCACACTTGTACAGAGCACATGCATGCACTCATGTGTACATACACACACACACGTATGTACATATACACAGATATGATCACCCATTCACACTAGTTCCATGTTATCCCCCAATTCCTCACCCACTCCCTACACACTAGGGGCAATTTACAGAAGCCAATTAACCTACAAACCCGCACGTCTTTGGGATGAGGGAGGAAACTAGAGCAGCTGGAGGAAGCCCACGTGGTCAGAAGATGGGTGGGAAAGATAGACACATGGAACTGCAGATGCTGGTTAACAAAAAAAGACACAAAGTGCTGGAGTACTTCAGCAGGCAAGGCAACATCCCTGGAGTACTTGGATAGGTGACGTTTTGGGTCGAGACCCTTCTTCAGACTGGAGAAGAGTCCCGACCCGAATACCTATCGATGTCCTCTAGAGATGCCGACTGCCCCGCTGAGTTACTCCAGCACTTTGTGTGTGATTTTGGTGGGGAAAAGGACAGAGTGGGACGAGGTCAGTTGACAGGATGTACCTTTTTTATTTTTTTTCCCCATACAAAATGCGTTTATTCAGAACAAACCAAAATACAAAGTAGTAACACGATCAAAGAATGACTATATTGGCATTTTACAAACAAAGTTATCAAATTAAAATAGTAACATTTTTATCAACAACACATTCGACCTCCCGCGGTGACCAGCGTTCACGGAAGGCCTCCAGAGTCCCCGTGGACACCGCGTGTTCCCTCTCCAGGGACACGTGGGCACGGACGTAACCCCGGAAAAGGGGCAGGCAGCCGACCGCTGTGCGGCCGTCGACTGCCCGCTGCCCGGACCCGCGAATGGACAGGATGTACCTTGGGAGTTCAACGTTGTGGCAAATAGCCTTGTAAGGCTGGGCAAAGAGACCAATGAGCGCACTTGGTTAACGCTTAATATAATTCTAGTCTTGCAATGCGTCACGAACTTTTTAATTCCAGTATCAAGTGCATGTATAAGTTGCAGCTATTTCCTAAAGCCCAAGGGGGTCTGTTTATTTTCTGTACATGTGCTTGATGCTGGAAGAATGTTTGCAAAAGTAGACAACCTCCACAGTTGCAAAGTTGTGTTAGAAGAATATGGAAATAAATATGCAGTAAATATTTTGACATTGTCAGCTAGAACATAGATCGGGTCACAGGTCCTTTGGCCCACATTGTTTGTGCTGAACATGATGCTATGTTCCCACCCCCAGCTTTCTTCCAGCTCTCTATCCCCCCCCCCCGCCCCCCACTACAAACAGCGTGACCCATAATGTCGCCGATCTATAGTCTCCCCGCTGCTTGACTCGCAGAGCTACTCCAGCACTTTGTGACTTTTTTCGTAAGAACAAGCACCTGCAGTTCCTTGTGCTGCAAAGTTAAACTAATCTCCTCGGCATGCGCATGGTCCACATCCCTCCATTCCCTGCATGTCCAAAAGCTTCGTATAGGCCGCTGTTGTATCTGCTTCCACCGCCACCCCCTGGCAATGCATTCCAAGCACTCACCGCCCTCTGTATAAACCGGCACGGTGGCACGGCGGTAGAGTTGCTGCTTTACAGCGCTTGCTGCGCCGGTGACCCCGATCGGGTTCGATCCCGACAACGGGTGCTTGTCTGTACGGCGTTAGTAAATTCTCCCCGTGACCGCGTGGGTTTTCTCCGAGATCTTCGGTTTCCTCCCACACTCCAAAGACGTACAGGTTTGTAGGTTAATTGGCTTGGTGTAAATGTAAATTGTGTGTGTGTGTGTGTGTGGGGGACAGTGTTAGTGTGTGGGGATCGTTGGTCCGCACGGACTCGGTGGGCTGAAGGGCCTGTTTCCATGCTGTATCTGTAAACTAAACTAAACTGGCCCTGCGCATACCCTTAAAATTTTTCCTCTCGCACCTTAAAGCCATGCCAACTTGACAATGACATTTCTACACTGGGAGAAGTTCTTCATATTTACTTTTACATTTCCATAACATTAATCTGGCGATTATTTGGTTCCACTACATAATATCGCATTATTTTCCTTGCATTGGGCAGCGAACTAGGACTCAGTCCCCCCTGATGGCAAATGTATGATGGAGGAGGGAGGATACATTTCACACACATTTCCAAAAAGATCCAAATGAAGAATTTTTGTCTCTTCAAATTAATTATCGCCCTATTTCTGCAGCCAATGGTGCATGATAGGACGGGAATTAGCGTTCAAAGAGAATTGTCAGAGTTATTAATTTTCTTAGTTTCCTCTGTAATGTAGAAACAAGGAACTGCAGAAACAGGTTTTCAGAAAAAGACACAAAATGCTGGAGTAACTCAGTGGGTCAGGCAGCATCTCTGGAGAATTCAACCAGGAGTATATTCGAAGTAAATAAAAGGAACACCTTGTTGCAAAAACAGGGCGGCACGGTGGCGCAGCGCCAGAGACAAGGGTTCAATCCTGACTAAAGGAGGCTGCCTGTACGGAGTTTGTACGTTCTCTCTGTGACCATGTGGTTTTCTCCTGTGCTCCTGTTTCCTCGCAGACTTCAAACGCGTACAGGTTTGTCGTTTAACTGGCGTCGGTAAAATTGTAAATTGTCCCCAGTGTGCAGGATAGTGCTAGTGTACGGGGTGATCGCTGGTTGGCGCGGACTCAGTGGGCAGGAGGGCCTGATTCTGCGCTGTAGTCTAAAGTTTAAAGTCTAAAGAGAATCATTTTTCTCTGTTTATTTATTCTTTCAGAAACACGTCATGAATGAATTAATTTTTTTTTTAAATGGCTACTTTGTTCATTAACCCTCGAGCAATGCTGAAACTCTATCGTGTTAAGTACATACAGACTCCAGGTTAGCACCTGTTCCCTGTCCCTTATACGGATATGAACTGGACCACAGAATTCCCATGAAACTGGCTATTAACTGCACCATCCACTGGGGATCCGGTTCAGCCAATGAGAGTTCAATTAAGGATGCTTTGCTTCATCATTTTTGCTTGCTCAGGAGATTATGCGTTAGTATAAAAGTCAAATTCCAATAAGACTTCACAGCAGCTTCTGCCCCTGTGTCCGGTAAGTCTTTGGTCACAACGGTTGTGGTGGTAAGTTCATGCATTCCTCTAACCTTCATCATATTGACAAAATCTTAGTTAAACTGCAAATTGTAATTCTTTCCTTTTCTTTGACTGGATAGCAGACCAACAAAAGCTAGTCTCTGTGCCTTGGTACAAATGACAATAATAAACTGAACTAAACTAACTGTGCAGTGAAGTTTACCCATTGGTTTACTCTGATAGACTGACGTTTTTATTGAAGACATTTGCGATAAGTTGAAAGTCGCAAATGAGTGAGATGATGTATTGGTATGGTTTGGTATGTTGGTATAGTCAGTGTGTTGGTATGGTTTGGACTGCACGTGCCGAAAGTTGATTCTATCATTACTTTAAGAAAGATATTTGGAATGGAAAAAAATGCGGGACAGTGGGGGGGAAGAGAGGGAGACAGCGACGATAAAGGATGTCTGTTCCCAGGTGCTGAGAGAGTTCCTGAACCCTTTGCCTGGACAGTTTGAGGATGGTTACAAATGTGCCCTGTTACAAACAAATGGATTTTGTGTGTTACACCATCATGCCCACTTTACAACAGAGGCATAAGGAACTGGAGATGTGGGAATAGTTACCAGAGTGAAGGGGAAGATCTTCTTCTTATCGAGTCACATCACAAGATTAGAAGTTGTTCAGCCAGAGCTGAACACACTTCATGGCATCTGCACACAATGGCGTCGGCCTTGCGCTTCTTGTGCGTGGTGGTGGCCGCGACGTGAACGCTCTTTCCTTGACCCCCTGGGGAAGATAAAGGGTGCAGAATTTAGTTCTCAGCATTGCAGCGTATCAATTTCATAGACAATGTCCAATGTCCGCTATGGAGGTAGATCGGACGACAGATGGCGCAATGGGCTAAGTGTTCGGCTGGCAACCGGAAGGTAGCCGGTTCGAATCCCGCTTGGAGTGCATACTGTCGTTGTGTCCTTGGGCAAGACACTTCACCCACCTTTGCCTGCGTGTGAATGTGTGTGTGAATGTGTGTGAATGTGTGTGAGTGATTGGTGGTGGTCGGAGGGGCCGTAGGTGCAAATTAGCAGCCACGCTTCCGTCAGTCTGCCCCAGGGCAGCTGTGGCTACAGAAGTAGCTCACCACCACCGAGTGTGACTGAGGAGTGAATGAATAATGCGATGTAAAGCGCCTTGAGTATTAGAAAGGCGCTATATAAATCCTATCCATTATTATTATTATTATCTGAGCTGCTCGCACCCTTAGTAAAGTGCTTGATAGGTGAGTATTTGTCACATCTATGCTCCGTCCCTAAGATAGTATTTTACACCACTGACCTGCCACCTGGTTCTGACCTTGCTTCCTCTGCTGCTGCAGCCTTTATCCATGCCATTTGTATTTGGGACTTGGTTATTCTCATGTACACCTGACCAGCCTCTCATTTTACCACCTTCCCACCCACCACTTTGCTCCCCGATTATTCCCTTGTTCCTAGTCTTCTTCACCCCTTTTCACTTCTTTCCCTCTTGACAGTGTTTCAGTTTCAATATCCTTCACCTTGTTTTCAAATCCCTCCAAGGACTCAATCACCCCCCCCACGCTCGCCATCTGTGCAATCTCTAGAAGCCTTGTGGACCTCAACGCTCCTCTCTTTCTGGCCTCTAAATCTCAACGGATTTAGTTTGTTCCAAGTCTGCTGGCTGTACTTTCAACTGCCACCGTTCTAAGGGCTGGCCTTTCAGAATTACGGCATTGTAGTATTGTTTGCAACAATTAATATCAAAACACGTGCAGACATAGAGGTGTCTGGTTTTATCAACCTCCTCCAGATTGCGTTTCTTTGAAGTCCAGTGACCAACGAAGGTACCCAACCCAAAACGTCACCCATTCACGAGACGCTGCCCGACCCGCTGAGTTACTCCAGCACTTTGTGTCTTTCATTGTAAACCAGCATCTGCAGTTCCTTGTTTCTCCAAAGGTGAATTTCTCCCCCTTTAGAGTTTAGAGATACAGTGAGGAAACAGGCCCCTCGGTCCACTGAGTCCACACCGACCAGTGATCAGGACTGATCACTATACCGAGCATTCGGACTACTGCTAGTACACTAACACTATCCTACACTCCAGGGACAATTTACAATTTACAGAAGCCAATTAACCTACAGACCTGCACGCCTTTGGAGTGTGCGAGGAACTGGAGAACCCAAAGTAAACCTAAGTGGTCACGGGGCGAATGTACAAACTCCGTACAGGCAGCACCCTTAGTCAGGATCGAACCGGGGTCTCTGGAGCGGTGAGGCAGCAACTCTACCGCTCTGCGCCACCGAGCCGCCCCAGCCTCTTCCCAACCCTCTGAATTTAATAAAGGCCATGGGTAGTCAGATCGCCAGGTCAAGCTTCTGAGTTCTACAATCCTTTGCGTTTCTGACCTTTCTCTCTCCCTGTCTTCTCTTGTATTGTGCCCTTCAGAGGGAGATCTCTGTTCTTCTCGAGCATACTCTGCAGCCAACTTGAATCCAAAATGGGAGGCAAGGGAGAATGTGGAGATGACGTTGATCCTATGCCTTCTTGGCTCCGACCGATAAGGAGAAAATGGACTTCATGAAGAAGCCCTATGACATCAAGAAGTCCTGCTGGGTCCAGGATGAGAAGTGCGGTTTCGTTGAAGGAGATATCCAGTCTGAAAAAGATGAGCAAGTCACCGTGAAGACGGCCAAGACAGTAAGTGGAAATTATCACGCAATTTGTATTTGGGGGGGGGGGGGGGGGGGGGTGGGGGGGGGGGGGGAACAAAAACGTAATGAGAATAGAATAGAGAAAGGTACAGCACAGGAACGGGCCATTCTGCCCACAATATCGGTGTCAAACACAATGCCAACATGAACTCATTTATTTTAGTTTAGTTTAGAGATGCAGCGTGGGAAACAGGGCCCTTCGGCCCCAGCCGAGTCCGTACCGACCACCGATCCCCGTGCGCTAGTTCTATGTTATTCCAGGTTCGCATCCTACACACTAGGGGTAATTCACAGAAACCAAATAACCAACAAACCTGCACGTCTTTGGAATATGGGAGGGAAATAGAAAAACCATGGAGTCACAGGGAGAACGTGCAAACTCCATACAGACAGGACCTGTAGTCAGAATCTACTGTGACCCCGGGTCTCCGGCGCTACAAGACAGCAACTCTACCCGCTGCGTCACTGTGCCACCCCAAACCGATTTGACTGGTATCAGTTTATATTCTTCTACAGTAATATCATAGCTATTATTAAATTCTGACCATTTTTTGATTTATGTTTTAGACTGTGACTATGAAGAAGGATCTTGTTCAACAGATGAATCCACCTAAGTTTATTCAAGCCACAGACATGGCCAACCTGACCTTTCTGAATGAGGCCAGCATCCTTGTGAACCTCCGAGATCGCTATGTCAACATGCGAATCTATGTAAGTCTCACACTAATCTTCACCTGCCCCCTTTCTATCTGTGTGGGAAAGAACCGCAGACGCTGGTTCACATCAAAGGTAGACACAAAATCTCTGGAGAGAAGGAATGGTTGACGTTTCGGGTCGCGACCCCCACTTCAGACTTGAGACGCTGCCTGTCCCGCTGAGTTACTCCAACATTTTGTGTCTATCCTTTTTATCTGTGTTCATTTGTGAGAAAGCAATGTGAAGGGACAGCGATCTCAACAGAAATTATTACCTGCCAACGCTTTGTCCTGCCTCACCTTTTCTTCCCCGATTTCTTTACCCCCCCCCCGCCCCCCCACCCCCCCCCCCGACCGCTACGTTCTCTGGATACTTTCAAGAGGGAGCTCGATAGGGTTCTTAAAGATGGCGGAGTCAGGGGATATGGGGAGAAGGCAGGAACGGGGTTCTGATTGTGGATGATCAGCTATGAATGGCGGTGCTGGCTCGAAGGGCCGAATGGCCTACTCCTGCACCTATTGTCTATTGTCTATTGTCTATTGTCTATAATCAGTTTGAAGAAGGGTCCTGACCCAAAATGTCACCCATCCATTTTCTTCAGCGTCCTGCCTGACCCCGTGCTGCCTGAGTTACTCCAGCAATTTGAGTCTTTTTTTTGTTGTAAACCAGCAAATGTGCAGGGCTGTACATGGAACATAAGAGAAGCCTTCGTTCTGCGTAGGGAAAGGATCCGCCGGGCCTCAACGTGTCAAACTTAATGCCAAGCTAAAGGAATCTCATCCGCCTGCACGTGATGCATATCCCTCCATCCCCCACATATCCATGTGCCTACCTACAGTAAAAGCCTTTAAAACACCGCTTTCGTATCTGCTTCCCCTGGCTGCTCATTCCAGCCGGTGTAAAAGAAAAGGTACACAAAAATGCTGGAGAAACTCAGCGGGTGCAGCAGCATCTATGGAGCGAAGGAAATAGGTAACGTTTCGGGCCGAAACCCTTCTTCAGACTGATAGGGGGTGGGGAGAAGAAAGGAAAACAAGGAAAAAGGCGGAGGAGGAGCCCGAGGGCTGGGGATGGGGAGGAGACAACCAGATGGCTGATGAAGGGGAGGGGACAGCAAGGGCTAGCAGAATTGGGAGAATTCAATGTTCAGGCCCCCAGGATGTAGACTGCCCAAGCGGAATATGAGGTGCATTTCTCCAATTTACGGTGTTGCTCGCTGTGGCCATGGAGGAGACCCAGGACAGGGAGGTCAGATACGGAATGGGAGGGGGAGTTGAAGTGCTGAGCCACCGGGAGTTCAGGTTGGTTATTGCGGACCGACCGGAGGTGTTCGGCGAAACGATCGCCAAGCCTCCGCTTGGTCTCACCGATGTAGATCAGCTGGCATCTAGAGCAGCGAATGCAATAGATGAGTGTAAAAGAAAAACTTGCCCCGCACACCTCCTTTAGATGCTGAAGAAAGAACTGCAGATGCTGGAAAAATCAAAGGTGGACAAAATTGCTGGAGAAACTCAGCGGGTGAGGCAGCATCTATGGAGCGAAGGAAATAGGCGACGTTGGACTAAGATGCTGGAGAAACTCAGCGGGTGAGGCAGCAGCTATGGAGCGAAGGAAATAGGTAACGTTGCCTATTTCCTATTTCGTCGCCTATTTCCTTCGCTCCATAGATGCTGCCTCACCCCGCTGAGTTTCTCCAGCATTTTTGTCCACCTCCTGTAGATGTTGCCTTTAGATCTCCCCTTATAGCTACTGGATGCCCCGTCGTTGGAGATACTGATTTTCCGATGAGACGTTAAACCAAGGACGTGATTAAAAAAAGAAAAAAAGAAAAGAAGGATTTTAAGGGTGTCAAGGGTAATGGGGGAGAAGGCAGGAGAACGGGG
>CM075981.1:78322800-78352495 GCA_038087875.1 Malacoraja senta | reverse complement strand
TGTTGTGAAGTTCCATGTTCTGTCCAATCCTTGTAGTCATTGTAGTTTCGGTGTCAGTTGAGGATATAGACACAGACAATAAACAATAGGTGCAGGAGTAGGCCATTCGGCCTTCGAGCCAGCACCGCCATTCAATGTGATCATGGCTGTTCATTCCCCAATCAGTACCCCGTTCCTGCCTTCTCCCCATATCCCCTGATCTCCACTATTTTAAGAGCCCTATCTAGCTCTCTCTTGAAAGTATCCAGAGAACGGCCTCCACTGCCCTCTGAGGCAGAGAAATTCCACAGACTCACATCTCTCTGTGAGAAAAAGTGTTTCCTCATCTCATTCTAAATGGCTTACCCCTTATTCTTAAAGTGTCCCATGGTTCTGACTCCCCAACATCGGGTACATGTTTCCTGCCTCTAGCGTGTCCAAGCCCTTAACAATGTTATATGTTTCAATGAGATACCCTCTCATCCTTCTAAACTCCAGATTGTACAAGCCCAGATATTTAACTAAGACTTGTGAAATCAATGAAGCAAAAGTGTTTTAATGAAAGGGGCAGCACATTCTCATTCCATTCCACCTGTGTTTGATGTTTGCAGACATATTCTGGGCTGTTTCTGTGTGACTGTGAACCCTACAGATGGCTGCCATCTACGGCACCAGAGTGGCGAATATGTACAAGGGCAAGAAACGCAATGAGATGCCTCCTCATCTTTTTCTCAATCTCTGACAACGCATATCATGACATGCTCATGGGTAAGGAACTGATAGATCGCACCCAAAGTTCCGAATCCAGTACTTAGAAGAATTTTGCATCGACGTTAAAACGTCGTCTTAAATCAATAAATCTTCTCAGTTAGTTTAGTTCAGTTTAGTTTGTTGCCGACGGTGTCTAGGTACGGTGAAAAGCTCTCATTGCATTCTAACTAGTCAGCTAGTCTGAAGAAGGGTCTCGACCCGAAACGTCACCCATCCCTTCTCTCCAGAGATGCAGCCTGTCCCGCTGAGTTACTCCCAGCTTTCTGTGTCCATCTTCAGTTGAAAGACTATGATGACGACAAGACTAAACTTAGTTTAGTTTAGTTTATTGTCACGTGCACGGAGGTACAGTGAAAAGCTTTTGTTACGTGCTAACCATGCTTACAATCAAGCCACCCACCGTGTACAGACACAGGGTAAAGGGAATAACATTTAGTGCAAGATAAAGTCCGATTAAAGATCGCCCGAAGGCAGATAGTAGCTCTGGACCGATCGCTAGTCGTTGATAGGATGGTTCAGTTGCCTGATAACAGCTGGGAAGAACTGTGTCTGCTTATTTTATTTGTAGGAAGATACTGGTTTACACCGAGCATAGACACAAAATGCTGGAGTAACTCAGCGGGTCAGGCAGCATCTCTGGAGAGAAGGAATAGGTGACGTTTCGGCTATCCTGCTTGTTTTTATTTTCAATTGGCTACTTTAATAAACCAAGTTCCATATTTTTATGGAAAGGGCTGGCAAACGTTTGACAGAAGCTCCGTTTACAGCAGGAGCTAGAGGCAGCACAGACGTTATGGCAAACCATCCATTTACTCAGCAAACAAAGTCTGTTTAAACAACAGAGGACAGCAAACAGGCTGACCGGTACACTTGGAAACCTGAGTGTTTATCGGCTAAATGAAATCAATCTTCATTTAAGACTATTACCAGCTTTTTTTATTAGAAACTGAGTCATTCCTTTTGCAAAATGCACTGGTTGGAGGGGAGTTGCTCGCATATGTTGTGGGTGAAATTAAACCTGATACTTCCAACAGTGCAGTGTCCACGATGTGATTTGCACGCAAATTATTTCCCTTCTGGCAGAGGGTGGTAATGTCACATTTTACTTGTATGAAAGTTGCAATCAATAGTAAATAGGGGTTTTGGTAGCTGATGGAATCTGGGCACTCTCCGAGTACTGTTGACTTCAGCAGCATTTCAGTGTTTACATGAGCCAGTTCCACCAAACCATTGGCACATTTACTCTCTCTCTCCTTTTCAGCCACTCTTTTGGTCCTCCCCAGTACATCCTCTGAGCACAAGTCTGTCATAGTCTAGTTTAGTTTAGTTTAGAGATACAGCGTAGAAACAGGACCTTCGGTCCACCAAGTCCGCGCCGACCAGCGATCCCCGCACACTACCACTATCCTACACACACTAGGGACAATTTACAATGATACCAAGCCAACTAACCTACAAACCTGTACGTCTTTGAAGTGTGGGAGGAACACCGGAGATTCTGGAGAAAACCCACGCAGGTCCCAGGGAGAACATACAAACTCTGTACAGACAAGCACCCTTAGTCAGGATCGAACCCGGGACTCTGGCACTGTAAGGCAGCAACTCCTCTATTCTTCTTTCCCAGTACCTCCTTCCCTTTCTCAATGGTATCAGCCCCCTCAGTGATCCTTCTACACCTCCTGGTCGCAAGGTGGGGATCAGAATGTGCAGGAAAACACAGTAACTCAGCAGATCAGGCAGCAACTGTGGTGGGGAATGGATAGGCGATGTTTCAGGTCGGGAGTCTTCTTCAGACTGATTGTAGTTGAGAAAGATTATGAAAAGCTGGGAAAGACAGATGAGGGTGATGAGTGTTTATAAGTAAAAGGGAAGTTACACGACTGTTACTATCAAGTCAGCAGAAATGGAGCCTTAAG
Source organism: Malacoraja senta (assembly GCA_038087875.1). Lineage (NCBI taxonomy): Eukaryota > Metazoa > Chordata > Chondrichthyes > Rajiformes > Rajidae > Malacoraja > Malacoraja senta. The sequence continues at coordinate 78,349,829 of CM075981.1, read as the reverse complement.
GGCCTGTCCCACCAGCATGCGATTGCATGCGTCTAGCGCGTCCAAACGTGGTGGCTTGAGGCGTACGGCCTCGCGGGGCCGGTCCCACTTCCAACCGCGGAGCCGTCTGGAGTTGTGCGCGGGCTGGTCCCGACATCATACTCACCAATCAGCTGGGCAGGAGGCGGGCCGACTGAATTTGGACGTCGCACGGCGTCGGGCGGTTACGTCATCACGCGACGGCACGCCGGGCGGTGACGTCATCGCGCAATGCCACGCGCTAGGCGTATGCCGTCAAGACGCTGCGTACGACATCGAGACGCTGCGTTCGCCCGTCGAGGCGGTGCGTACGGCCTCAATGCGGCTGCGGGCCGACAGGCCGTGCCGCGCGGGGTTTTTGGACAGTGTCAGTTTTTCGGAGCCCCGCGCGATGTCGGGACCGGCCCCGCACGACTCCATACGGCTCCGGCGATCGAACTGGGACCGGCCCCGCGAGGCCGTACGCCTCAAGCGACCACGTCAGGTCGCGCTAGCCGCATGCAGTCGCATGCTGGTGGGACAGGCCCTTTACTTGCAGACGCTTTGAGAATGTTGGAACTGCAGAGAGGAATATCAAAAGTAGATTCCGACACTCCTGAAACATTTTGATATTAGCAGCATTTTGACCTGTGTAACAAATTGCAATTCGTGGGTTGTTTGAGACTGGTGCACAGGTGATGCCAATGTTATGTCCAGAAAAAACCCCACACCATTACTGATTTAACGCTGTGACGTATTATCGTTATTAACTTGTATAATGGAAGAGACGGAAATGATGCCTTTGACCAATGTTTCTTTGCCTTTTTTCTGCAGAGCGTGAAAACCAGTCAATGTTGATCACGTAAGTTCCTGTTTATATCAAGTTTAAGAAGGAACTGCAGATGCTGGAAAATCGAAGGTAGACAAAAAATGCTGGAGAAACTCAGCGGGTGAGGCAGCATCTATGGAGCAAAAGGAAATAGGCAACGAATTAGGAAATAGGCAACGTTTCGGGCCGAAACCCGGAAGGGTTTCGGCCCGAAACGTTGCCTATTTCCTTCGCTCCATAGATGCTGCCTCACCCGCTAAGTTTCTCCAGCATCTTAGTCCAACGTTGCCTATTTCCTTCGCTCCATAGATGCTGCCTCACCCGCTAAGTTTCTCCAGCATCTTAGTCCAACGTTGCCTATTTCCTTCGCTCCATAGATGCTGCCTCACCCGCTGAGTTTCTCCAGCATCTTAGTCCAACGTTGCCTATTTCCTTCGCTCCATAGATGCTGCCTCACCCGCTAAGTTTCTCCAGCATCTTAGTCCAACGTTGCCTATTTCCTTCGCTCCATAGATGCTGCCTCACCCGCTGAGTTTCTCCAGCATCTTAGTCCAACGTTGCCTATTTCCTTCGCTCCATAGAAGCTGCCTCACCCGCTGAGTTTCTCCAGCATTTTGGTCTACCTCCTGTTTATATAAATCTATTTTTTTAAACACAAGTATAATCTACAACAAATTATTTAAAAAAAAAGCAGACAAACGACCCTGTAAAAAGAATCTAGGCAAACAGATTTAAATCTTAGAGTACTAAGTGTAGAAGTTGGGAGGTCATGTTGCAGTTGTATAAGACGTTGGTGAGGCCACAATTAGAGTATTGTTTTCAGTTCTGGGCGCCGTGTTATAGGAAAGATGTTGTCAAGCTGGAAAGGGTACAGAGAAGATTTACGAGGATGTTGCCAAGGCTAGAGGGTCTGAGCTATAGGCAGAGGTTGAGTAGGCTGGGACTCTGTTCCTTGGAGCGCAGGAGGATGAGCGGGTGATCTTACAGACGCGTATAAGATCTTGAGAGGATTAGATCGGGTAGATGCACAGATTTTTGTTGCCTGGAAGAGGTGAATCGAGGACCAGAGAACATAGGTTTAAAGTGAAGGGGAAAAGATTTAATAGGAATCAGATGGGTAACTTTTTCACACAAATGGTGGCGGATGTATGGAACAAGCTGCCAGAGGGGGTAGTTGAGGCAGGGAATAGCCCAACATTAAAGAAGCAGTTAGACAGGTACATGGATAGGACAGGTTTGGAGGGATATGGACCAAATGCTGGCAGGTGGGACTAGTGTAGCTGGGACATGTTGGCCAGTGTGGGCAAGTTGAGCCGAAGGGCCTGTTTCCACACTGTATCACTCTATAACTCTGGTAGAAACAAGGAACAAACTCCAGATGCTGGGTGATACACAAATGGGCTGAAAGTGCTAGGGCAACTCGGCGGGTCTGGATAGGTTATGTTAATTGAATTCATCCTAGATATTCCTTCAGTGAAAGCCCAACCCTTACTGCATCCATTTGTTGGATTCCCAGACGTGAACCCCGCTGCTGAAAATGGATAAAATATCAAGAAATATGAAATAAAAGCATAAAATGCCGGAAACACTCAGCAGGTCAGGCAGGCTGGATGAGAAATTTGGACGGTTTCACAATTTGCTACTCTTTGATCCTTTTGTCTCACACCTTCTGTGTTATTCTCTGGCCTTTGTTACAAAAAGCCCTGGTATATAGAAAATGCTGGAGTAACACGGCAGCGTCTACAGAGAGAAGGAATTGGCGACGTTTCGAGTGGAGACCCTGTCAAAAAGCCTGAGTCCCCCTATCACCTGCTGCCCTTTGTCATGTCTCCCCTCTCTCCCATCCTTACCATCAGTCTGAGGAAGGTTTCCCACCCAACACGTCACATATTTTGGATGATCAGTCACGGTGGCACAGTGGTAGAGTTGCTGCCTTACAGCAAAATGCAGCGCCAGAGACCCGGGTTCAATCCCGACTTCTGGGTGCTGTCTGTATGGAGTTTGTACGTTCTCCCCGTGATCTGCGTGGGTTTTCTCCGAGATCTTCGGCTTCCTCCCACACTCCAAAGACGTACAGGTTTGTAGGTTAATTGGCTTGATAAAAATGTAAAATTGTCCAAGTTGGCGATATGCAGAGTACTGCCCTGCCGACTACCAAAATTCAGAAGGTTCAGAAGATATCTATATTCTCTAGAGATGCTGCCTGCCCTGCTGAGTTACTCCAGCACTTTGTGCCCTTTATGAACCAAATCTTCGTCTGTCCATTCCTTCCACAGATGCTGCCCGACCCACTGAGTTCCTCCAGCACTGCGTGTTTTTTCCACATCTTTGTGTTTTACCATCTGGGCTTCCTTCACAACAGTCACTTAATGTGCCCGTAATACCAGCCAGCAGAAGCCTCGTGGTCCTTCTTGCACGGAGTTTAGATATATTAGATATATATTTGTGTGTTTAGCATAAGAATAAGCGGAAACATAATGAATCAATACTAAGGAAGGAAATGATGGATGTGATTTGTTCAGATTATCGTCAGCCATCAGTGCTTGTTACCCTGACGACTGATGCTAGCTTGTGTTAAGTGGAACTACAGTGCCATCACTAGGGGTAAGACTGAATAGCAGGTGCAGGTCCACCATCGATGTTCTGGCACCCTTGGTTCCAGAGCCTTGGTGGATTATCTGTTTTGCTGGACCAACAAAGGTCACGTAATAATAATTCAACTCTAACCCACACTTCACCAGCTGCATCATTGTGCTGCCTGTGCTGAAGATTTAGCTACAGAGTTCAGCTTTTGCTAATATGAAGTCACACAGCGTACAGAACTTAAGAGAGGACGTTTCAGTTCTATTTGTGAGTTTGACATTAAAAGGATGACAACGTTTCAGCATTTCAAGGTTTTCAAGTAATGAAAGTGAAAAGAATATTTGCAATTCGACTTGAGAAATCAATGAGCATCTAAGAATGACTTTTTTTTCATACAGAGGAGAATCTGGTGCTGGAAAGACGGAGAATACCAAGAAGGTTATCCAGTATTTTGCCAACATGGGCGGCTGTAAGCCAGTCGGTGGTGATGAGAAGGTAGGGTTGGAACCAGGGTGAAGATGTGCGAAGTGATGCGGAAAAAACCCAATATCAACTCAGTGCAATAATTACTGGGACCTTGAGAGGCTGTTTAGAAAGCATATATTTTCAGCATCATTAGACAACGTCTATAAAACAAAATCAAGAAAGTTTTGCTAAAACAGTAGACATAGCCCAGTCCGTCGTGCAAACCAACCTCCCTTCCATGGATTCCATCTACACCTCACGCTGCCTCGGCAAGGCCAGCAGCATAACCAAGGACCAGTCTCAACCCGGTCACTCCCTCTTCTCTCCTCTCCCATCAGGCAAGAGGTACAGAAGTGTGAAAACAAACGCACACCTCCAGATTCAGGGACAGTTTCTTCCCAGCTGTTATCAGGTGACTGAATCATCCTACCACCAGCTAGAGAGCAGTCTGGAGCTGCCATCTATCTCATTGGAGACCTTCAAACTATCTTTAAGTGGACTTTAATCTTCTTCTTCTTGTAGGATTCCGGCAGTGTAGACGCTGCTAAGCGTATTACTGCCCTCCACAGGTCAAAGTTTGAACTAAATTCTTATATACAGTCCTGTAACTTGCAGGAATTGAAGAACAGCCCTGGATATCAGTTGATGTTTCTCATTGTGTCCAAACAAAGATAAAACAGAAAAAGCCTCAACCCCAAGTCCTGTCAGTCTAACAAATAATACTTTTCTTTCTACCCTATACTTTTTACATTCTAGGAAAACATGCTTAACTGTCTCATTACTCCCACATTCACACAAGCCAGAAACATGTTTCCCTACAATGCACAAATAGTAATTTAACCCACAGTGTCCCAACCTCAATCTACACAGTTTAACTGAGTCCCTACGGGACAGAGATGTACAGAAACATATTTTCCTAACTTCAGATTGTATAGAAAAGTAGTGTCTACCCCTGACTTCCATTTCCCATCCTCTCTGCCATTCTTTTGTTAAGCCCTCTTTAATTATTTCTCTCAGTTCCACTCTCCCCAATGATACATGGATATCTATTTCTCTTCTTAAACTCTCCTTTGCTATGAGGTCCACCTGCTCATTCCCCCTCACCCCAGCATGCCCGGGAACCCAGCAAAAAGAGATGTTACACGCAAACCCAATTCTAGAAAACACACTCAAGATTTCATTTAGAATGTCAGGACGAGCTTTAGATTTCCCTACTCTTAAAGTTTCAAGAGCAGCTGCAGAATCAGAACAGATAATGACTTCTCTAAAACTGGCTTCCTCAATCCACCATAGAGCCCATTGAATTGCCATTAATTCAGTCGTGAGAACAGAACTTCCATCAGAAATGCGCCGGCCAATCTTCAACCCAAGCTGCTCCACATACACTCCAAACCCAGCTCTCCCACTAACTGGATCTTTAGATCCATCTGTAAAAACAATCAAAGTACTCTCACTGATTGAATTAAGATATTCCACTATTCTTGGAGTCACCTCGCGCTTATCTTTTTCCTGAAGAAAAGCAAGCTCAATAAACAGTTCAGGAAGAACCCAATAGGGCACAGGTAGCCTTATTGTATGCTCTATAATACCCCCTTGTTCCAAACCCAGCTTCCTAGCCCACTGATTTATAACGACAAAAAATGTGTTATATTTGTTACCATCATCAACCTCTTGCAACAAACACCTTGCTGGGAAGGTATCATTACACCCACAAAGTTTAGCCCAATAATGTAACCCTAGCTTAATGCGCCTTAACCATAAGGGCATTTCTCCCATTTCAACAATCAGGGCAGGGACTGGGGAAGGTGGACTTTAATCAAACTTTACTGGACTTTAACTAGAACTAAATGTTATTCACTTTATCCTGTATCTGTACACTGACGGCTTGATTGTAATCATGTGTAGTCTGACTGGATAGATAGCACGCAACAAGAAAGCTTTTCTCTGTATCTGGGTACACATGATAATAATAAGCTAACCCAACACTAAGCTAAACTTTGGCTCATTGTTTATATGAACCAATCTAGTTATGACCTTTGCAGCTTTTATCAAAGCTCGGTCAGATGTCTGATCAATATAGCTATAGTTACATTATATAAGTGTGTAGGAAAACATAGAAACATAGAAACATAGAAAGTAGGTGCGAGAGTAGACCACCAGGCCCATCGAGCCCGCACCGCCATTCGCTCATGGCTGAACACTAAACAGACACCCTTACCCACAAACAGTAGACACAAGACACAGAACACAAGACACTACCCTCCCCTTTATACCGCTATCACCCCTCTCCACCCCAAGAACCGCAAAAAACCGGATAAAAACCCAGGTCCAATTCGGGAAAAAAATCCGGGAAATTCCTCTCCGACCCCAATCCAGGCGATCGACACTTGTCCAGGAGATCACTCAGGTCTTACTATACTAACCATACCTAGGTCCATATCCCTGCCCTCTCCCCGTAGCCCCTTATCCCCTTGGCAGCTAAAAAACCATCTATTTTAGACTTAAATATATTTAATGTTTCTGCTTCCACTGCTCCCTGGGGCAGTGAATTCCATAAATTAACCACCCTCTGGGTGAAGAAGTTCTTCCTCATCTCAGTTTTAAAAGAGCCCCCCCTTATTCTACAACTATGTCCCCTAGTTCTAGTTTCCCCGATCATTGGGAATATCCTCGGTGCATCCACCCGATCAAGGCCCCTCACGATCTTATATGTTTCAATGAGATCGCCTCTCATTCTTCTAAACTCCAAAGAGTAGAGTTCCAGCCTACTTAACCTTTCCTCATATGTCAATCCCCTCATTGCAGGAATTAATCTTGTAAACCTTCGCTGCACTGCCTCCAGGGCCAGTACATCCTTTCTTAAGTATGGACCCCAGAACTGTACACAGTATTCCAAATGTGGTCTCACTAATACTGTGTACAGCTGCAGCAAGACCTCCGTGTTTTTATACTCAATCCCCCTAGCAATAAAGGCCAAAACTCCATTGGCCTTCCTGATTGCTTGCTGCACCTGCATACTAACTTTTAGTGATTCATGTACTACTACCCCTAGATCCCTTTGCGTTGCATTACAACGCAGCTCCACCTCATTTAGAAAATAACTTGCCCTATCATTTTTTTTCCCAAAGTGAATGACTTCACATTTATTAGTATTAAATTTCATCTGCCAAGTTGTTGCCCACTCACCTAGCTTATCTATATCCTTTTGCAGACTCTTCCTATCCTCCTCATCCCCTACTTTTCCTCCCATTTTTGTATCATCCACAAATTTTGATATATTACACTTGGTTCCCTCCTCCAAATCATTTATATAAATTGTGAACAACTGGGGTCCCAGCACCGACCCTTGCGGAACCCCGCTAGTTACCGGTTGCCATCCCGAGTATGAACCATTTATCCCCACTCTCTGCTTCCTATTTGTTAGCCAATCCTCTACCCATGCTAATATATTACCCCCAATCCCATAATTTTTTATTTTTAGCAATAGTCTCTTATGTGGCACCTTGTCAAAAGCCTTTTGGAAGTCCAAGTATACCACATCCACCGGTTCCCCTTTATCCACCTGGGTTGTTACTTCCTCAAAGAATTCGAGCAGATTCGTTAAACAGGACTTCCCCTTCACAAAACCATGCTGGTTCTGTCCGATGAAGTCATGTTTATCCAAGTGCCCCGTTAGTGTTTCTTTAATAATTGTCTCTAACATTTTACCCACCACCGATGTTAGACTAACCTGGAAGAAGCTGTCGATGCTGGTGTACTCTGGAGAGACACAAAATGCCGGAGTAACTCTGCAGGACAGGCAGCATCTCTGGAGAGAAGGAATGGGTGACGTTTTAGTTCAAGACCCTTCTTCAGACTGGGTCCGCAATCTGAAAAATGGTCTCAAGCCAAAACGTCACCCGTTCCTTCTCTCCAGAGATGCTGCCTGTCCCGCTGAGTTACTCCAGCATTTTGTGCATTATATAACTGGTATTACACACAGATAATTATTTTAATTCAGAATTTGGAACTGTTGGTCATTATTTACTAATATAAATATTAATGTATCTGAGCTTTTAATGTTATATCCTTAATTTTGTTACTCCTGAAGTGAGTTTACTCTTACTTAAAAAATAATTATATATGCAGGATTTCAAGATGTATTCAAGGGAGAGGTGGATGTGGCTCTTCGGGCTAACGGAATCAAGGGATATGGGGAGAAAGCAGGAATGGGGTACTGATTCTGGATGATCAGCCATGATCATTAGGGTTGAATGGCGGTGCTGGCTCGAAGGGCCGAATGGCCGACTCCAGCACCTTATTTTCTATGTTTCCATGTTTCTAAAATGTGTTGAGCTGTTACCAGACATTTCATTTTTTTCTTTCCTTCTTCTTTCTTTATAAAGGGCTCCCTGGAAGATCAAGTCATCCAGGCCAACCCTGTGCTGGAAGCTTTTGGCAACGCCAAAACCACCAGGAACAACAACTCCTCGCGCTTTGTAAGTCTTGGCTTGCTCTTTCCCTTCCTTAATTTCCACCTGCATTATTTCATCTCCAACACGTCAGCAGACAATCGGACTGAAGTTGCTTTCCAATGTTATGAACTATTTCCAAACGCTAAATGCGAGATGCAGTGGCGTAGTGGGTAGAACCGCTGCCTCAGCGCGCCAGAGACCCGGTTTTGATTCTGACCTCGGGTGCTGTCTGTGTGGGGCTTGCACATTCTCCCTGTGACCTGTGTGGGTTTCCTCTGGGTGCGCTGGTTTCCTCCCACATCCTAAAGACGGCGGGTTTTATTGGCCTCTGTAAATTGCCCCGAGTGTGCAAGGAGTGGGTGTGAAAGTGGGATAACATAGAACTAGTGTGAACGGGCGATCAATGGTCAGTGTGGACTCAGAGGGCTGTAGAATATGTAGAAGGTGTATGTAGAAAGAAATTGCAGATGCTGGTTTACACCGAAGATAGACGCAAAATGCTGAAGTAACTCAGCGGGACAGGCAACATCCCTGGAGAGAAGGAATGGGTGATGTCGGAAGAAGGCTCTTGACCCATTCCTACTCTCCAGAGATGCTGCCTGACCCGCTGAGTTATTCCAGCATTTTGTGTCTATCTTCAGGGGGCTGAAGGGCCTGTTTCCATGGTGTATCTTTCAATCAATCAAAATGCGATGGAACTATTCATACTGGCAGAGGGAAATTAGTAACCAGAGGACAGTGATTTAAGATTTATAGATCAGAGCAGAGTTCTGCCGAATTCCACCTGAATTTACTGGTTTAAATGAACAGTGGAAATGATTCAATAATAGCCATTGTCAAGCAATGGGATGAAATCTTAAATGGTGAAAATACAGGATCTGTGAAAAGATTAGGAGATTGGGATAAAATGTGTCGGAAGGAACTGCAGATGCTGGTTTAAATTGAAGATAGACACAAAATGCTGGAGTAACTCAGCGGGTACAGGCAGCATCTCTGGCGAGAAGAAATGGGATTGTTCTTTTCAAGAGACAAGATAAGTGGCATGGGTCCTGGGATGTGTGAATTCATGATTCCTGTTTGGCCTGATTTAAAGCAAAATGTGATGGGTAGATCACAGGGTAACTTTCAGTGTCAAATATGAATAAACTGCAAATAAACATCAGACTCTAAGCAAGTGACTTTGACTTGGTGTACAAACAGAAGACGCTGGAAATACTCTCTAGGACAGGCAGAAACAGAGAGAAACAGAGTTAAAATTGAGGTCCACGATCTTTCGTAGAACACCGGCATAGATAGAGTGGATGTGGAAAGGATGTTTCCACAGGTGGGAGAGTCTAGGACCAGAGGTCATAGCATAAGAATTAATGGGCGCTCTTTTAGAATGGAGGTGAGGAGGAACTTCTTTAGTCAGAGGGTAGTTCATCTGTGGAACTCGTTGCCACGGAGGGCTGTGGAGGCCAAGTCAGTCGATATTTGTAAGACACAGATAGACAAATTCTTGATTAGAACGGGTATCAGGGGCGATGGGGAGAAGGCAGGAAATGGGATTAGGAGGCAGGGATCAGCCATGATTGAATGGCAGAATGGACTCGATGGGCCGAATGGCCTAATTCTACTCATATAACGTGTGAACGTAAACTTATGAACAATGTCTGTGCCGTACATGATGTTAAGACCAACTCTTCTCTGCCCACACATAATCCATACGCCATTCTCTGCCTATTCAAAATCATACTATGGTTACTGTCATATATCACGATCCTATTACTGGCATATTTGACCGCACCACCACCACTGGCTGCAGGTTCCAATCGATCATCACCTTCTGTGTAAAAAAAAATCTAACATCTCCTTTCATTAGAACTCGAGAAAATTAGTGTTAAGTTCCATCCAGAAGAGAGGAAGGGGCGTTTTGTTGTGTGTGGGTGCGTGCGTGTGCAAGCGAGCGTGCAAGTGCGTGCACATATACTTAGGACTGAAGTTGAATATTAATGGTAACTCGTAGCAAAATACCATCTAATTTCACTCTCTCGTCCTCTCAAGGGAAAATTCATCCGCATTCACTTTGGTCCATCTGGCAAACTCTCGGGTGCTGATATTGAGAGCTGTAAGCATATGTTTTTATTCATACATATTTTTTTTAGAGCTGCATTTGATATTTAAAGAACGTTAGCCGTTTAAGATTTCTGCCATTTCATGATTTTGTGACAATAAGCTGAACTGAATTTGAACACTGGAGAGTTTAATTCACGCGCGTGCAATGTATCTATTCACTCAGATTTGCTTGAAAAATCGCGTGTGATCTCGCAACAGTCAGCTGAGAGAGGCTACCACATCTTCTATCAGCTCTTGTCTGGAAAGATCCCAAGCATAATCGGTAAGCAGTTGATGGTTAACAAGCATAATTAACTTACTGGGAAGCACTATCCTCAGTCCATAAAGGGTGCCCAGCGCAAACTATCAAATCTGAATCATGGTGATCACACAATTAAAACCCCTGTCCCACGGTACGAGTTCATTCCCCGAGTTTGCCCTGATTCGAACTCGGAGATTTACGGTAATGGCCACTCGTCGGTACTCGGGGCTCTCGTGGGCGGCGTGACCCACGTCGCAGCGGCCTCTGCAGTCCGTCTGTCTTTTTTATTTTTTTTGTTTCGTTTGAGTTTCGTTTATAGTGTTTTTTTAAACTGGGCATGGGGCGGGGGGCGGGGTGGGGGAAACTTTTAAAATCTTTTCCCTGCACGAGAGACCCGACCTTTTCCCAGTCGGGTCTCCGTTGTCGTTGGGGCGTAGCACCGTGGAGCGGCCTCCAACGGAACGACCTGGGGCTCCAGTCGCGGAGCCGGCGGACTTACTCACCATCGTGGAGCTGGCCGAGTTCGGAGCGGGAGGAGCTGTGGTGGCGCGCTGCTGCGGCCCGACCCCGGAGCTTCGGAGGCTCCAGCCGCCGGCCCGGTGGATGGTGACATCGGGAGCTCGCAGGTCCCATGGTGGGAGACCGCTTTTCGGGGCTCTCGCAACGGCAACTTCTCCCGCCCGAGTTGCGGGGTTGAAGATGACCTGGAGCTGGGTCTAACATCGCCCGGCGCGGCTTTAAATGGCCGCGGGACTTGCTAGCGCTACCGGGGGCTCCAACATCAAGACCCGGAGGGCGGCCTTGCATCGCCCGGAGCGGCCTTAATGGCCGCGGGACTTATTTACCATCGCCTGCCGAGGGCTTTGACTTTGACATCGGGAGGAGAATGGGGAGTGCAGGGGAGAGACAAGACTTTGCCTTCCATCACAGCGAGGAGGACATTCACTGTGATGGATGTTTGTGTAAATTGTGTTGTGTCGTGGTTCTTTTTACTTGTTTGTATGACTGCAGAAACAGAATTCCGTTTGAACTTAGGTTCAAACGACAACAAATTATTGTATCAATTGTATCATTGTATCGTGGACATTTTTCATCATGTTGAAAAATCTTCACGAGTCTTCCCGTGCGTACCTGCCGTTAGCGAGTCTTCCTGAGTACCTGGCGTTAGCGCTAAGAGACGTCCCCGAGCTCCGACGTACCCGCCACGTTCATTCTCCGTGCTTACCACGAGTTTGATTTTTTTTTAACTCGGGAGAGCTCTTGGAATGAACTCGCACCGTGGGACAGGGCTGTTATCTGCTCAGCAAGAGGCAGGCCTCCCAAGCTCATTGCCACTTTATTGATTGAATTGATTGAAAGGTAAACAGGCCCTTCGGCCCACCAAGTTCATGCCGACCATCGATCACCCACCCGTTCCCACTAGTTCTATGCTGTCCCACTTTCTCAACCACTTCCTACACACCGGGGACAGTTTGCAGAGGCCAATTAACCTACAAACCAGATGTGGGAGGAAACCGGAGCACCCGGGGAGAACCCCACTTGGTCAAAGGGAGAACGTGCAAACTCCACACGGAGAGGTCAGACTTGAACTCGGGTCTCTGGCGCTGCGAGGCAGCTGCTCTACCAGCTGTACCACTGTGCGGCCCCTACTTGGCAAACATTGATTGAGTATAAAATGTATTTATTGGTCAGGGGATTATTTTATATCAAAGATCCAGATTAGCTGTAAACGATTGTTGTACAACAAGGAGATTCTTCTACTTGTTTGCACTCGTGGATTAAAGCCTTTGGAATCAATGGGTGTTCACAAACGTAAGTGAAAATGTTCACATCCCTTTGATTCAATGCGCTGGATCATAAGATCAACGCCCATGCAGATGCAGGAAGATTGTTCCCGATGTTGGGGAAGTCTAGAACAAGGGGTCACAGTTTAAGGATAAGGGGGAAGTCTTTTAGGACCGAGATGAGAAAATCATTTTTCACACAGAGAGTGGTGAATCTGTGGAATTCTCTGCCACAGAAGGTAGTTGAGGCCAGTTCATTGGCTATATTTAAGAGGGAGTTAGATGTGGCCCTTGTGGCTAAAGGGATCAGGGGGTATGGAGAGAAGGCAGGTACAGGATACTGAGTTGGATGATCAGCTATGATCATATTGAATGGCGGTGCTGGCTCGAAGGGCCGAATGGCCTACTCCTGCACCTATTTTCTATGTTTCTATGTTTCTAAGAGATAGGAGTAGAATCACCACCCTCTGACTAAAGAAATTCCTCCTCATCTTCCTAAAAGAATGTCCTTTAATTCTGAGGCTGTGAGCTCTAGTCCTAGACTCTCCCACCAGTGGAAACATCCTCTCCACATCCACTCTATCCAAGCCTCTCACTATTCGGTACATTTCAATGAGGTCCCCGCCCCCCCCCCTCTCATTTTTCTAAACTCCTGCGTTCTCCTGCATTTCTTCCTCATTGAGTTTATAAAGCAAACAAATCCTCCGTGTGGCTTGAATGTATATGATGACATGCAGTACATTAAAATATCGTGAGAAATTGGATGGGACAGGCAAAATGCTGGGTGTTGAGTTTATCCTTAGTTTATCCTTCACCATTTTATCCTTTACTTGTGCGTTGTGGAAGGCTGGATTGTAATCAGGTATCGGCTTTTCTTTGACTGGATAGCGTGCAGATAAAAGCTTTTCACTGTACCTCGGTGCACGTGACAATAATGAACTAAACAATACATGTTTTTTAAATGCTGCGAGGCATTCGGAGCCTTCATAGGAGACAAAGCTCCACCCAACTTTCTTGATTAGTGCAGGTGTCAGAGTTTATGGAGAGAAGGCAGGAGAATGGGGTTCGGAGGGAGAGATAGATCCGCCATGATTGAATGGTGGAGTAGACTTGATGGGCCGAATGGCCTAATTCTGCTCCTATTCCTTATGACCGCCTATCACCTTTCTATGGCGGGTCTTCAGCTGGACACCAGTTGATGTGTTCTCCGTGCTGAGGCTTTGGTTCGCCCTGCTGAATGTCCGTCCCACCAGTTGGATAAACAGCTGGACCAGATGTGCGCGAGTAGACAGGAATTCAAATAGCAGTGGCACGGTGGCGCAGCGGTAGAGAGTTGCAGCCTTACAGCGCCAAAGACCCGGGTTCGATCCTGACTACGGGTGCCGTCTCTACGGAGTTTGTACCTTCTCCCCGTGGCCTGCGTGGGTTTTCGCCGAGATCTTCGGTTTCTTCCTGCACTCCAAAGACGTACAAAGGTTTGTAGGTTAATTGGCTTGGCATAAATGTAAATTGTCCCTAGTCTATGTGGGATAGTGTTAGTGTGCGGGGATCGCTGGTCGGCGCGGACACGGTGGGCCAAAGGGCCTGTTTCCGCGCTGTATCTCTAAACTAAACTAAACAAGTCAAGGTGAAAAACCATATCCACCTCAGTTCACCCAACCTTGTTGCTGGTGTACGCCTGTACGTACAAAACTGATGGAGCAAATTGTCTTCGTCCAATCGAGCTCTTGTTCATCACTTTGATCAGAGAGCCAAAGAACAACTCAAGATTGAGATAATCATAAAGAACATTTGAAATGGATGAGATAATATAAGTGGAAAAAGTCTTGGCTGAAAGACATGATCTCATTTTATCTTTGGTGTAAAATCTCATTCTCTGCATCATGTAGCCCATCTGTTGTGACAAGAATACACCGGATTGGCAGAGTCGACAGTGATTAAGATAACGCAGAGAGGGAAATGTGTTCTCTCATGCCTCCTACACCACGAATATACTTAGAGACAAATTAAAATAGGCTGCAGTTGGCCTCAAAATTGTTCCAAACCAAGATGGGAAATGGTGACATAAAAGACACAATGGACAGTGTGACTCAACTTGAGATGAATTGGCCTTGACATTCTGTCACGAAGTGCAGGTTTTGTGCACGACTTATTAAATGTCATCAAAAATCAACTTGAACACTTCGACAAAAAACGTTGGAGTAACTCAGCGGGTCAGGCAGCGGGTCTGGAGGACATGGATAGGTGACAACTCAACATCTGCAGAGTCTGAAGAAGGGTTTCGGCCCGAAACATTGCCTATTTCCTTCGCTCCATAGATGCTGCTGCACCCGCTGAGTTTCTCCAGCACTTTTGTCTACCTTGGATCGGTGACATTTTTGGTTGGAACCCTTCTTCGGTCTGCCCGAGCCGAATCTGACAATTATCACATTGCTACTTGGGGAATTTGCTGCACACAAACTACCTAACTGTTTTATTTCTCACTTATATCACTGCCTACATTTATTTCAAATATAGTTCATTGTAAAGGCAAGAACTACTTTGGGTTTCCTGACGTGAACTATACTATCTTAATGCAACTTCTTTCTTTGTTTCTCTTTAATTTATGATTATGATAAACTGTTCCTTGTTTTAAAGAAAATAATTAGGGGTGTTAGTAACAAACACAAAAAATGATCAAAACTCTTCGATAAACACAAAACGCTGGAATAAATCTGCAGGTTAGGCAGCATCTCTGGAGAAATGCAAATAGGTGACGTTTCGGGTTGAGACCCTTCATCAGACTGAGAGTCAGGGAGGGGGAAATTCTTTAAAACCCTTAAAACTATTAAAACTGTTGTTGTTATTTTCCCAAACAGAGGCGCTGTTGTTGCAACCTGACCCGAACCAATACTTCTGGGTCTGTCAGGGTGTCGTTAATGTGGAGAACATGGATGATGGAGAGGAGTTGGGTCTCACTGATGTAAGTATTTTAACATTTAACACTTGCTTCCTTGAAACTTACCGAATAGTGAAGCTCCTGGATAGAGTGGATGTGGACAGGATGTTTCCACTAGTGGGAGAGTCGAGGACCAGAGGCCATCGCATCGGAATAAAAGGACCTACCTTTAGAAAGTAGTGGGGGCGGCGCAGTGGCACAGCAGTAGAGTTGCTGCCTTACTGCGCCAGGGACCCGGGTTCGATCCTGACTGCGGGTGCTACCTGTACAGAATTCTCCCTGTTCTCCCTGTGACCTGCGTAGGATTTTGTCCGGGAGCTCCGGTTTCCTCCCACACTCCGAAGATGTACAGGTTTGTAGGTTAATTAGCTTGGTAAAATTGTAAATTGTTCCAAGTGTGTGTAGTATAGTGTTACTGTGCGAGAATCGCTGGTCGGCACGGCCTCAGTGGGCCGAAGGGCCTGTTTGTGGACTGTATCTCGAAACTAAACTAAGCTGAAGACGAGGAATAATTTCTTTAGTCAGAGGGTGGTGAATCTGTGGAATTAATTGCCAAAGATGGCTGTGGAGGCCATCAGTGGATATTATTAAGGCGAAGGTTAACAGATTCTTGATTAGTAAGGGTATCAGGGGGTTTTGGGGAGAAGGCAGAAAATGCGGTCGAGAAGAAAAGATAGACCAGCCATGATTGAATGGTGGAGTAGACCTGGCCTAATTCTGCTCCTACAACTTATGAATGACCTGCAACTGTGAATTGGCAACACTTCTCGGTGGAACTAATTGTTATAGATTGGAAAATATACTTGGACGGGAGGTTGGAGGGTGCAGAAGAGCTTTCTCAGCATGCAGAAACAAGGAACTACAGATGCTTGACTACACAAAAGGACACAAAGTGCTGGAGTAACTCAGCGGATCAGGCAGCAACTCTGGAGAACATGGATAGATGATGTTTCGGGTCAGGACCCTTCTTCAGACTGATTGTACGTGTGGGGGGGGGGAGGAGAAGAAAGTTTTTAGATCATAAGATCATAAGTGATAGGAGCAGAATTAGGCCATTCGGCCCATCGTCCACAGCCATTCAATCATGGCAGATCTATCTCTCCATCCTAACCCCATTCTCCTGCCTTCTCCTCATAACCTCTGACACCAGTCTCCAGACCTGAGTTGCCACTTGACTCCGAGATGACCATTAGACCATATGGAAGGTAGACACAAAGTGCTGCAGTAACCAGGCGGGACAGTTACTTCAGCAACAGGCATTTGGACAGGCACACGGATACGAAGGGTTGAGAGGGATATTGGCCAAACAGGTAAACGGGATTATCTTAGATGGGGCTTCTAGGTTAGAATGAACGAGCTGGGCCGAAGGGCCTGTTTCCGTGCTCCGTGACAATTGTGTAAGACAACTGTGAGTGTTTTACCGCGGTCTAGTCATAAGCTCAGGGGCGACCGCGCCTTTGCGGTTGCAGCTCCTAGACTGGAACAGCACCCCCCTTCCCATCAGAACTGCCCCCTCCATTGACTCCTTTAAGTCAAGATTAAAAACGTATCTATACTCCCAAGCCTTTCTTGACGTCCTCTGAGCGAGGGCTATATGTATATATGTATGTAGTTTGTTTGTTTATATTATTCTTATAACAAATGAAAAGCACTTTGGCCAACGAGAGTTGTTTTTTAAATGTGCTATATACATAAATGTGACTTGACTTGACTTGACTGATCACCAGGTTGCCTTTGATGTCCTGGGCTTCACTGCTGATGAGAAACTGGGCATCTACAAGTTGACTGGGGCCATTATGCATTTCGGTAACATGAAGTTCAAGCAAAAACCAAGGGAAGAACAAGGAGAAGTTGACACTCCTGAAGGTAGATGCCCTTCGTTCAATGGAATATCTTCAAACATATGAAATGAAACAAGCACCAGGTAGAAAAGTGGGAAAGTGACTTACTGGAAAATACTGAGGTGGACAAAAAGCTGGAGAAACTCAGCGGGTGAGGCAGCATCTATGGAGCGAAGGAATGGGTGACGTTTCGGGTCGAGACCCGGAAGGGTCTCGACCCGAAACGTCACCCATTCCTTCGCTCCATAGATGCTGCCTCACCCGCTGAGTTTCCGGAAGGGTCTCGACCCGAAACGTCACCCATTCCTTCGCTCCATAGATGCTGCCTCACCCGCTGAGTTTCCGGAAGGGTCTCGACCCGAAACGTCACCCATTCCTTCGCTCCATAGATGCTGCCTCACCCGCTGAGTTTCTCCAGCTTTTTGTCGACCTTCGATTTTTCCAGCATCCGCAGTTCTTTGAATGGATGAATAAGTTTATTGGCCAAGTATTCACATACAAGGAATTTGCCTTGGTGCTCCGCCCACAAGCGACAACATGACATACAGTGACAGTTAAGAATGACACATAAAACATTAAACATTAATAATAAAACATTATTGATTCAACATGTGAATTAAATAAAATACCAGAGCAAAAGGAGGCTACAGATTTTTGGTTATTGAGTAGAGCTACTACTGGTGGAAAAAAGCTGTTTTTATGTCTGACTGTGGCAGCTTTGACAATCTTAAACATACTGGAAAATACTGAACAATAGTAAGTGTAGAAACATCTGCACAGGTAAGGCGGCAGAGTGGCACAGGTGGTGGTGCAGCTGTCTCACCAGTCAGTTCAGTTTAGTTTATTGTCACCTGTACCGAGGTACATAGAAACATAGAAACATAGAAACATAGAAAATAGGTGCAGGAGGAGGCCATTCGGCCCTTCGAGCCAGCACCGCCATTCATAGAAACATAGAAACATAGAAAGTAGGTGCGAGAGTAGACCACCAGGCCCATCGAGCCCGCACCGCCATTCGCTCATGGCTGAACACTAAACAGACACCCTTACCCACAAACAGTAGACACAAGACACAGAACACAAGACACTACCTTCCCCTTTATACCGCTATCACCCCTCTCCACCCCAAGAACCGCTGATCGTCCCCTATCAATAACCCGTGCCTGCCTTCTCCCCATATCCCTTGACTCCACTAGCCCCTAGAGCTCTATCTAACTCTCTCTTAAATCCATCGAGTGATTTGGCCTCCACTGCCCTCTGTGGCAGGGAATTCCATAAATTCACAACTCTCTGGGTGAAAAAGTTTTTTCTTAAAAAAAGTTCTGTCTTAAATGACCTCCCCTTTATTCTAAGACTGTGGCCCCTGGTTCTGGACTCGCCCAACATTGGGAACATTGAGGTACGGTGAAAGGTTTTTTGTTGCGTGCTAACCAGTCGGCGGAAAGACAATACGTGATTACAATCGATCCATTTACAGGGTATAGGTACATGATAAGGGATTAACGTTTAGTGCAAGGTAAAGCCAGCAAAGCCCGATCAAGGATAGTCCGAGGGTCACCAAAGAGGTAGATAGTAGTTCAGCACCGCTCTCTGGTTGTGGTGGGATGGTTCAGTTGCCTGATAACAGCCGGGAAGGAACTGTCCCTTAATCATGGTGCCTGGGTTTGTTCCTGACCTCGTTTGTGTGGAGTTTGTACGTTCTCCCTACGACCGCATGAACTATTTTCTGGGTGTGCGGGTTAGCAGGTTAATTGGCCTCTGTAAGGGAGTGGCCAAGAAAGCGGGATAGCATAGAACTGGTGTGGACGGTTGATTGATGGTCAGCATGGACTTGGTGTTTCCATGTTGTGTCTTTCAATTTAATTCGTCAGTTCACCTGCCCTCCACTTCTGACAGTGGGTGAAGCTGGGGGCAGGGTTGGGGAACAGTTAAGGGCCGCACAGCACAGGAGGGGTGGAAATTTGTTGTGACGTCCACACTCCTCCACTACTTTGCTCAGCTGTTGACTGTCGTTCAGAGCTCCACTGCACAGATCTAGGGCAGTCTAGGGTTAGGTTTGTTATTGTCACGTGGTACATTGTAAAAGCTTTGTTTTGCATGCAAACAGACCAGATAACACGACACCGAGATACAATCAAGTCAAGGTCAAGCTGAGCTTCACTCGGGTGGTGGGTGGATGGAACAAGCTGCCGGGTGCACCGACAGTAAAGGTTAAGAGGGATAGGGGCCAAATGTGGGCAGGCGGGGCCAGCGTAGATGGGGCATCTTGGTCTGGATGGGCCGAAGGGCCTGATTGCTGTGTGC
Organism: Malacoraja senta; assembly: GCA_038087875.1. NCBI lineage: Eukaryota > Metazoa > Chordata > Chondrichthyes > Rajiformes > Rajidae > Malacoraja > Malacoraja senta. Next base: position 78,330,278 of record CM075981.1, on the reverse strand, counting down.
TGTGTGACTCCATGAGTCTGACTCGAGAAGAGGCTTGGATAGAGTGGATGTGGAGAGGATGTTTCCACCATTGGGAGAGTCTAGGACCAGAGGTCGCAGCCTCAGAATTACAGGACATTCTTTTAGGAAGAAGATGAGGAGGAATTTCTTTAGTCGGAGGATGGTGAATTGGTGGAATTCTTTGCCACAGAAGGCTGTGGGGGCCAAGTCAGTGGATATATTTAAGGCAGAGATAGATAGATTCTTGATTAGTACAGGTGTCAGAGGTTATGGGGAGAAGGCAGGAGAATAATAATAATAATAATAATAATGGATGGGATTTATATAGCGCCTTTCTAATACTCAAGGCGCTTTACATCGCATTATTCATTCACTCCTCAGTCACACTCGGAGGTGGTGAGCTACTTCTGTAGCCACAGCTGCCCTGGGGCAGACTGACGGAAGCGTGGCTGCTAATCTGCGCCTACGGCCCCTCCGACCACCACCAATCACTCACACACATTCACACACATTCACACGCAGGCAAAGGTGGGTGAAGTGTCTTGCCCAAGGACACAACGACAGTATGCACTCCAAGCGGGATTCGAACCGGCTACCTTCCGGTTGCCAGCCGAACACTTAGCCCATTGCGCCATCTGTCGTCCCTAATGGGGTTTGGAGGGAGAGATACATGAGCCATGATTGAATTGCAGAGTAGACTCGCTGGGCCAAATGGCCTAATTCTACTTCTATCACTTATGAAGAGGAGAGATGAACTACTGACATTTCATTGTGCAGCGCAGTAATGTTATGTGACAGTGAACCAGAAAATGCCAAAAGAGATTCAGCGGGTTCATACAACTTCTCAACCCTTCTGTGTCTTCTGTCTCCAGTGGCTGACAAAGTCGCCCACTTGATGTCTATCAATGCAGGAGATTTGCAAAAGGGCATCACCAGGCCCAGGGTGAAGGTTGGCAACGAGTTTGTGCAGAAGAGCCAGAACGTGGACCAGGTAATAATAATAATAATAGATTTTATTTATATAGCGCTTTTCAGGTCTCAAAGTCGCTTTACAATTGAGAGTCAGGAATAAACAAAACAAAATAGAGCAGTAAGACAGAGGGGAGGGGAACATGGGACTAAGGGTTTAGCAGAGGTGAAGAGATGGGTCTTGAGGCGGGACTGGAAGATGGTGAGGGACTCAGAATTTCGGCCCTTTAGGCGACTGCCAGGTAAGCATGGACATCCAACTTCATGCTAATTTTCATAATCAGAACATTGAACAGAGAGCAGTACAGCACAGGACCCGGCCCTTTAACCCACGATGTTTGCACCCACTATGGTACCAACACCAATTCTTATCTCACTGCATAAAATCCATATCCCCCATTCTCTGCATAATCCATATGCCTATCCAAAAGTCTCTTAAATACTACGATCTCCTCTAAGTATCTGTCTCCTCCACCATAACCCGGCAGCCTGTTCCAGGCACTCACCACCCTCTGTGTAAAAACCTGCCCTGCACATCTCCTTTAAGGGCCTGTCCCACTTAGGCGACTCTTTAGGCGACTGCCAGCGACTACTTTTCAAAAATGGAATTCACCTACGACACCTGGCGACGACCTACGACAACACCTATGACAACCTACGACAGCAAAAATTGTCGCCACTGTCGCCGAAAATTTTTGAACATGTTGAAAATTTTGCGGCAGTCGCCTGTGGTCCCCCCAAAAATCGCCCAAGTGGGACAGGCCGTTTAAACTTTGTCCCTCTCACCTTAAAGCTATTACATTTCTATTGTTTAAAAACTTCCATCCACCAGAAAAAACCCTGATGTATTATCAGTCAACTACATTTGGATTTGGTTGCTTTCATTGCCAGCTTTCACCTCCTTCCTCTCCAAAGGATTTGACTATCTTTTTGATCGTGCTCCCCTGATAAAGGGCACTCACTCAGGTCCTCACTGCTGGCCTTCAGTTGCCTAACTTTTCACTTTGGAAGCACTTTTCACATGGATTTTGAATGCTCCCAGCGCTACCAACATCAGGCAGAATTATGCTATTGTTTTGTACAAATTAAGCCAGCACAGCGGTAGAGTTGCTGCCTCACAGCGCCAGAGACCCGGGTTCGATCCTGACTCTGGGTGCTGCCTGTACGGAGTTTGTAGGTTCTACCTGTGACCTGCATAGGGTTTTTCCGGGTGCTCCGGTCTCCTTCCACACTCCAAAGGCATACAGGTTTATCGGTTAATTGGCTTCGGAAAAATTGTAAATTGTCCCTAGTGCGTTGGATAGTGCCGGTTACAGGAATCGCTGGTCGGCGCGGACTCGGTGGGCTGAAGGGCCAGCTTCCGCGCTATATCTCTAAACTAAAAACTAAACTAATAACGACAGGCTTCCACTGACACCTCGATCCATCTCAAACTCAGGGACCAATTTTGCTGCATGTTAAAATGTTGTTCCTACACAAGTAAGAATAGGTTTTGACTCTGAAGTCAATGCGAGGGTGAGTTTGATGAACTTGTTTTTATTTGTGTCTGCTTTCAGTGCTACAATGCGATTGGTGCGTTGGCGAAGTCCGTTTATGACAAAATGTTCAAGTGGATGGTGGTCAGGATCAACAAGACCTTGGACACCAAGTTACAGCGCCAGTACTTCATAGGAGTGCTGGACATCGCTGGCTTTGAAATCTTTGAGGTAAAGTCTTACAATGCAGACACTTTGCAATGCAGATCACCAAAAAAATAGCTATCAACTAACATTGTTGATTATGAAAGCATAAGATGATATGTTATTTGAGTTTCAAGTTCAGATGATATAAAAATAATCTTCACCCTAATTGGGGCTAATTTTAACTTTGATAATGGATTTAAAATTGGCAGTATTGGTTCAACCATTCCGGAGTACTAACATCTGAGAAGTAGTATGTTGGGAAGAACATTTGTTATAGTTTATTGTTCAAAGTCAAATGACCCTAAATACCCCAAAGGACAGAATGAATAGGGACAATTGACTCTTCGCAGCTGCTGTAACATTCCTAACGATCATGGCTGATCTTTTATCTCCACAGCTCCTACTCCCACAGTGCCCATGGTTCTCTGAGTATCTAAGCACTATGGATTGCTGAGCCATTGTCCTATGGAGTAGCTACATCTGGAGCCTGACAGCTCTCTGAATGAAGATGTTTCTCGTTATCGATCCTAAATGAAAGATCGATTATTCTGAGACTGTATCCCAGTTTTAGTCTCTTGACCCAAAGGAAACATACTCCCGGCATCCAACCTTTCAAACTCCTTAGGAATTTATTTTTCTGTTTCATTGAGATCACCTTTCATTTTCCTAATCTCAATCGAATATAGGTTTGCCTTACGCAACCTCTCATGATGTTATTATCACCCCAAGCCAGAATCAATCTGGTCATAAGGGCAGTCACGGTGGCGCAGCGGTAGAGTTGCTGCCTTAAAGCGAATGCAGCGCCAGAGACCCGGGTTCGATCCCGACTACGGGTGCTGTCTGTACGGAGTTTGTATTGACCTGCGTGGGTTTTCTCCGAGATCTTCGGTGTCCTCCCACACTCCAAGGACGTACAGGTTTGTAGGTTAATTGGCTTAGTAAATGTCAAAAAAATTGTCCCTAGTGTGTGTAGGATAGTGTTAATGTGCGGGGACCACTGGTCGGCACGGACCTGGTGGGCCGAAGGGCCTGTTTCCGCGCTGCATCTCTCAACTAAACTAAACTAAAACAAAATAAGGTCATAAATGATAGGAATAAAATTAGGCCATTCGGCCCATCAAGTCTGCTCCACCATTTAATCATGGCTCCTTCCCAACCCTATTCTCCTGCATTCTCCCCATAACCTCTGACACCCATACTAATCAAGAATCTATCACTATTCTGTATGTTTCAATGAGATCTCCCCCCCCTCATTCTTCTAAACTCCAGCGAGTACAGGCCCAATGCCGACAAACGCTCATCATAGGTTAACCTACTTATTCCATGGTTCATTCTTGTAAATTTTCTCTGGACCCTCTCCAGAACCAGCACATCCTTCAAAATCTGATGATTTCTCCTTTGCAAGACAAAGGGGAAGGAGAACAGTGCAAGGAATGTTGGACAAAGGAAGAAAGGGGAGAAGAGGAAGAGTAGTGTTTGCCCCCACCTCTCTTCCAGGTTTCTCCCCCCCTACTACAATCAGTCAGAAGAAAGGTGTCGCCCCAAAAATGTCACGTTTCCATGTTTTCCAGATATGTTGCCTGACCCACTGAGTTGCTCCACCACTTTGTATCTATGTCTGGTGGAAAGAGTATAGTGAGGCTTGGGTCCAGAGACTTGTAACTGCATTTAAAATGTATTGACAGAATCATGGATGAAAATGTAGATTTAAAAATTGGGACTTTCAAAGGACAAAGGAATGACAATCAATAGATAATCTTAATGGTTTGAAAGTAAACTTTGATTTCTAAATAAATAAATGCTATTCGAGATGCAAAAGGAATGAGAATTAAACAGGTGTCCAAACAGTTTGGTAAGGAAATATTCTTATTTTCCACCATTATTATACTTCCACAGTTCAACAGCTTTGAGCAACTCTGCATCAACTTCACCAACGAGAAGCTGCAACAGTTTTTCAATCACCACATGTTCGTCCTGGAACAGGAGGAATATAAGAAGGAGGGGATTGTCTGGACGTTCATTGATTTCGGCATGGATCTCCAAGCTTGCATCGAGCTGCTGGAGAAGGTAAATGCATCAAACAACTCACAAAAACATTGATAGAACGGACGTTGAGCAGGAGCAAGAATCAAGAAGGCAAAACATTGGGGAGAGAAAGTCATAGAGGGTGGAAACAGGCCCAACTTGCACACACCAACCAATTGTCCCTAGTGTGTAGAAACCTAATGCGAAAGTGGGAGAATGTGGAACTGGTGTGTACGGGTGATTGATAGTCAGCGTGGACTCACTTGGCCGAAGGGCCGTTTTCAATGCTATATCTCTAAACGTGGTTGGGAAATCCAAACGTGTCCACTTTGGGTAGCAGTTTGACGATTATCTTGGGATGAGCATAGCAATGGAATAACCCAGTGAAAATTCTTCTGCTCTTTTTGTCCAGCCCATGGGAATCTTCTCCATCCTGGAAGAACAATGCGTGTTCCCCAAAGCCACGGATGCAACATTCAAGGCCGCCCTGTACGACAACCATTTGGGCAAGTCCAACAATTTCTTGAAGCCTAAAGGTGGCAAAGGAAAAGCAGAACCCACCTTTGAGCTGGTCCACTATGCTGGCACGGTGAGTGTTGACATCTTCAGCAATTCCACCAGTTCTAAAATACGACTTGGTGGTGCTTGGTGAGGGGTGTGAGACCAGGGTGGAATTGGCCAATGTTCGTGGCTGCAGATAGGTTGATGGCAAATAATTCAGCGGGTCAGGCAGCAACTCTGGAGAAAAAGGATGGGTGACATTTCCGGTCGGGACCCTTCTTCACCTATTCTTTTTCTCCAGAGATGCAGCCTGACCCGCTGAGTTATTCAAGCATTTTGTGTCTAAATTCAGTATAAACCAGCATCTGCAGTACCTTCTCACGCTCTCGATTGCAAATCCACTCTGAAGATCCTTGGCAAAGAGAATGGGGGATACTTCGGTTGTGTGTGCTGATTTGTCACCAGTCCATTTCACACAGTGCCACAGCTGGTAGAGCTGCTGCCTCGCTGTGCCAGAGGCCCGGGTTCGCTCGTGTTCTCGGCTGCTGTTTGTGTGGAGTTTGCACGTTCTCTCTGTGACTGCGTGGGTTTCCTCCAGGTGCTCCGGGTTCCCCCCACATCCTAAAGACACGGGAGTCTAAGTTTACATTGCCTCTCGTGTGTGGGGGGAGGGGATGTGAACATGGGATAAGATGGAGCTAGTGTGAACGGGTGGTTGATGGTCGGCATGGACACGTGGACATGCCATCCACAAGGTCCCTTCCTGCATGACTCAACTCCAAGCTGAAAGTGTCACCAGAGTCTGGACTCTATGTGTATCTTCATTGGGATACATTGCAATTCTCTTCTTGCTCTTCCTCAGGTTGGCTACAGCATCCAAGGTTGGCTGGAGAAGAATAAGGATCCCTTGAATGAAACGGTGGTGGGTCTTTTCCAAAAGTCAGCCCAGGCTTTGCTACCCATTCTGTTTAAAGAAGAAGAAGCACCAGGTAGGTTCCAGAGAGCAGCGAGGCGTCCCGAGAGTGGGTGAGACCTTGGGATAAACCAGAAGGGAAGCCCAATGCGGTTCAGAACAAAGATGCAACCTCTTTTACTTTTTATGTTTCTTATCTTGATAAATGTGTTCAATTTTGATGAATTGTAGATTAAGTTGTCACTGTAAAAACACAAGGTGATTACAGTAGCAGCTACTATATTCGCAGTGGCGCAGCTGGTGGGGCAGCTACCTCACAGCACCAGAGACCCTGGTTTGATCCTGAACTCGGGTGCTGTCTATGTGGAGTTTACACGTTTTCCCTATGGTCGCGTGGGTTTCCTCCAGGTGCTCCAGTTTCTTCCCACATCCTAAAGACATGCAGGTTTGTAGGTTAATTGGGCCTAGTGTGTGTGGGGACTGGATGCAAAAGTGGGATAACGTAGAGTTAGTGTGAACGGGTGATCAATGGTCGGCGTGGGTTCGGGGGGCCAAAGGGCCTGCTTCCATGTTGTATCTCTCAATTCAGGTCACCAGGTGGCATAGAAAGGAGAGGTATTTTACTGTGCAGTGCGTTTACTAAGCTGAAGGAAAAGGGAGATACACTTGTATGAGTTGGACAAGCTGGACAATTAAGGAGTTCCTGCCACATCACACATGCATGAACATGCAGGTCTCAACTACATCCAAGCCTGTTGTTTGGTTTAGAAGTATAAGAACTGTTAGTTTAGTTTAGTTTAGTTCAGCACGGAAACAGGCCACCGAGTCCACACCGACCAGTGATCCCCGCACATTAACAGTAGCCTAATCGCACTAGGGACAATTTTACATTTACACCAAGTCAATTAACCTACAAACCTGTACGACTTTGGAGTGTGGGAGGAAATCAAACATCTCGGAGAAAACCCACGCAGGACAAGGGGAGAAGGCAGAAACTCTGTACAGGCAGCACCCGTAGTCAGGGTTGAACACTGGCGCTGTAAGGCAGCAACTCTACCGCTGCGCCATCATGCCGCCTGTACTTGAGTGTAACTCTTCTATCCCATTGCAGCTGGTGGGAAGAAACAGAAGAAAGGCTCTTCCTTCCAGACCGTTTCTGCATTTTACAGGGTAAGGTTTCACTTTAGACATTTAACTGTCAGTGCTCACTCTAATGCTGGAAAATGATGACTGGGCTGGGAATCGAAGGCTGTAAAATAATGATGTCCAGTGAACGATACAGAGTGTAGTGCCATCGCCAATTGAAATCTGATAATTAGACACAAAAAGCTGGAGTAACTCAGCGGGACAGGCAGCATCTCTGGAGAGAAGTAATGGGTGACGTTTCG
>CM075981.1:78290300-78317800 GCA_038087875.1 Malacoraja senta | reverse complement strand
CATCTCTGGAGAGAAGTAATGGGTGACGTTTTTGGTCGAGACCCTTCTTCAGACTTCCTTCTCTCCAGTGATGCTGCCTGTCCTGCTGAGTTACTCCAGCATTTTGTGTCCATCTTCGAAGCAGAATAAGGATGAGTAATAAAACTGCAGCCATGAAGTCTGCATAACATTGCCCAGTCTCACACCATGTATTACTTTTGTCCAGATACCACATCTTGAACCCCAATGTCATCCCGAAGGGATTTGTTGATAACAAGAAAGCTTCAGAACTGGTCCTTGCTTCACTTGGTCTGGAAGAAAATGAGTACAGAATTGGACACACTAAGGTAACGTATCAATTAGCTGAACAGAAAAATCACTCAAATACTAAAGTACAGGCAACCCTTGTTACAACAGACCAGGGGGGTGGCAGGGGGATGGTGTCCGTTATTGCCGATTGTCCGCTATAACCGGGTAAGGGATTCACTCCAACCACCCAGCCCTCACTCTGTGAAATATCGAGTCGTTTTCACGTATAAAGTTCTTTCTAACAGCTAAACATGCATTTTAGTTACTGCAAACTAAAAAAATGCTAAGAGCCGTTTGTAACGTCGTTTAGCGGAGTATCATTGCACGAGTGTTGATCAAGGCAATCGCTTGTCAAAGTCAGACGGCCTCCCGCAGTGTAACTAGCAGCCTGTGTTCTTAAAGTGACAGTGGTGCCTTAATCCTGTGGGGCCATTCCGCCCAACGTAACCAAAATCTGTTACAGAGAGGTCCGTAATAATGAGGGTTACACGGATGTTGCTGCGAATATGAATTTTCAGCCATTTGGTTCATTTAAATGGCATGAACGGTGGATAGTGTTAGTTTGCAGTTTTATTTAATGTTGCACTGAAATTTGTAACCTGCCTCAGTGCTGAGATTATTGTCAATCTTCAGACATCTGTATCACCTTCACATTCTCAATTATTATGATCATTTAATTTCTTATTAATTTTTTGTCAATTTTGAATATTAATTTATCTATCTGGTCCATTGATTCTCTGTACCTTTTCAGGGAAGATTTTCATTCATAATCTAGACCATGCCACACACAAGTTTCCTGTCCGAGGTTTAAGTTGACTGACGCGCTTGATATGGTTGACGTATAAAATCCCTTTTTTTAGTTTAGAGATACAGCTTGGAAACAGGCACTTCAGCCCAATGAGTCAACGCCAACCAGCGATCTCCCATTCGCATAGTGCCCCTGTCCCACTTAGGCGATTTTTTAGGCGACTAGGCTGTCGCCACGTGGTCGCCGTGATGTCGCCTGTACGGCCGTGAATCGTCTCCTCAGTCGCCCAAAGAATCGTAGTGTTTTTCTGGTCGCCGCTGGATTTTGAAATATTTAAAACTTGTCACCGATAGTTGGCGATCGTTGGCTTGACGCCAATCAGCGTAGCTTGACTTCTCCTGACGTAGGTGCTGCCGTCGGTTGTCGCCAGGATGATGTAGGTTGTCGCCGGTACTGACTGGTGAATTCCATTGGCGACTACCTACTTTAATCTACGCCAACCAGCGATAGGTACCAGCCACTGAATTGTTTTACCTTGTCGTAGCTTGTCGCGGATGGACGTAGGTTGTCGTAGGTGTGGTCGTAGGTGGACTCCTACGGACTCCTAACGGGTAGCCGGTTGTCGGTAGCTGACCGCAGCTTGACGTCGACTAGGTGGAAGGTTGTTGTAGACATTGTCGTTTGGGGGGGGGGGGTTCCAGTCGCCGAGATTTTCGGCCACCTGCTACGACTATGACAGTCGCCGAAAAATGGAGACAAGAGCACCCGGAGGAAACCCACGCAGTCACAGGGAGAATGTGCAAACTCCACGCAGACAGCACTCGAGATCCGGATCAAACCTGGGTCTCTGGCACTGTGAGGCAGCAGCTGTACCAGCTGTGCCACAGCGCCGACTGATGGTTGGAATAATCTTTCATGACTCTTGCTTTCCACATCGTTTATCAGTGTTTAACCTCATTTAGTTTTGAGATACAACGCAGAAACAGGCCCTTCGGCCCACCGAGTCCATGCTGACCAATGATCCCCGTACACTAATATTATCCTACACACCAGGGACAATTTACAATTTTTACCGAAGCCAATTAACCTACAAACCTGTACGTCTTTGGAGTGTGGGGGGGGGGGGGGGGGAACTGGAACACCGTGATAAAATCCACGCGGTCACGGGGAGAACGTACAAACTCCGTACAGACAGCACCCGTAGTCAGGATCAAACCCGGGCCTCTGGCGCTATAAGGCAGCAACTCCACCGCTGTTCCACCGTGCCGTCCACTGTCTTGAGAAGATGTTTGTTTGAGTTTACATCTCTTGTACGTGCTGAATAGGTGTTCTTCCGGGCTGGTGTCCTGGCCAAGCTGGAGGACTTCCGTGATGAGCGACTGGCAAAGATTCTAACAATGATTCAGTCTCGTTGCCGCGGGATGCTGATGCGAATAGAATTCAAAAAGATGCTGGATAGAAGGTGGGTCTTCGTTCAATAAAGCTTTTATTATACACATCCTCATCTATCTTAGACTTCCTTCCCCAACCCAGTGCACATTTCCCAATTCGCCACCTTCTCCTCATTGCGGACATTGGACTTTGTCTCTGGAACTATAACACAACAATGCTGACAAACTATATGATGCATTCTATATCTTTCTCTATTGTACTTGAGTTTGGCTTGATCATATTTGTGTATAATATTATCTGAGTTGATTGGATGGCACGCAAGCAAAACGCTTTTCACTATATCTCGGTACACCTGACAATAATAAGCCTACACAATGATGAATTATGTTCAGTTTTGAAGGCATGTATCTGACAGTCATACATAGAAACATAGAAACATAGAAAATAGGTGCAGGAGTAGGCCATTCGGCCCTTCGAGCCTGCACCGCCATTCAATATGATCATGGCTGATCATCCAACTCAGTATCCTGTACCTGCCTTCTCTCCACACATAGAAACATAGAAAATACATGGGAAAATCAGAACCAGTAGATTAAATAAAACTAAGGTCCATTTAGTTGGTGATTTACCGTCCTGACAGTTACATAATACAACGGCAGTGGAATTGTTTAGCTTTAGACTTTAGAGATACAGCGTGGCGATGGGCCCTTCCGCCCACCATGTCCACTCCGACAAAAGATCCCCATATACTAGCTCTAGCCTACACACTAGGGACAATTTCCAGAAGCCAATTAACCTACAAACCTGAACATCTTTGGAGTGTGGGAGGAACCCAGGGCACCCACACAGTCACAGGTAAAACGTGCAAACTCCGTACAGACAGCACTCGTAGTCAGGATCAAAGCTGGGTCACTGGCGCTGTAAGGTAGCAACTCCACCGCTGCGCCACGGTGCCGCCCTGATTCATCAGATCAATAACCTTGATCAATTAGCCTACAGAAGATCCAGAGATTTTACAAGGAAAACTCCACATGTGCGAGCATTGGGAATGGCAGGTTCATGGTCACCTTATTTCTCCCCACTTTATTGTATTTTCTATTGCTTCTTTGTACAGTATGTGTTTGAGATTCATATTCCTCACATCACATTTATATAATGTGTGTGCTTACATATTATAAGCATATCCGCAGCTATATTGTACCAGTACATGGTTCAGCCTGAAAATTCTTGCCCAGCCTCCAAGGAGCAAATCATGTGAAGAGATAACTTGTCAATCCTCACCCTACCCAACACCACCGATGTTGGGGGAGTCCAGAACCAGGGGCCACAGTTTAAGAATAAGGAGTAAGCCATTTAGAACGGAGACGAGAAAACACTTTTTCTCACAGAGAGTCTGGTGAGTCTGTGGAATTCTCTGCCTCAGAGGGCGGTGGAGGCAGGTTCTCTGGATGCTTTCAAGAGAGAGCTAGATAGGGCTCTTAAAAATAGTGGAGTCAGGGGATATGGGGAGAAGGCAGGAACGGGGTACTGATTGGGGATGATCAGCCATGATCACATTGAATGGCGGTGCTGGCTCGGAGGGCCGAATAGCCTACTCCTGCACCTATTGTCTATTGTCTATTGTCAAAGATGAGCGATAATTGGCATGCGATGTTGAGTCAATGACGCAATCATAGATTAATATTATAATAACTGAACAACAAAATGATGGGACGGTAATATTGATATTAATAAGGAGAAGGTATATGAAGCCATGTCTCTGGTGTTCCCATATCCTTGCACGTTGCTAAGAAATATCTTGTTTACACCATTTGCAGAATCGCACTGATAGTTATTCAACGCAATGTCCGCAAATTCCTGCAACTTCGTTACTGGGGCTGGTGGAAACTGTACACCAAGGTAAAGTATTGTAAAGGATATGTTATTTATGTCAACTTGATAAAGGTTATGTATATCATTGAGTTATACAGCACGATAATAAGCCCTTTGGCCCAACTCATCCATGCCGACCAAGAACCTCCATCTAAGACAGTTCCATTTGCTGGCATTATCCCCTCAACACCTATCCTATCCATGCGCCTGGCCTAGTGAGACAAAAAGTGCTGGAGTAACTCAGCAGGTCAAGAGAACATGGATAGGCCTTGAGGATCAGAGGGAAGGAGTGATCACAGAGGGGGAGCAGTGAGAGAGTACAGTGAGAGAGAGGGTCTAAAGAAGGCTATTCCTTCGCCCATTCCTTCTCTCCCGAGATGCTGCCTCACCCGCTGAGTCACTCCCACATTTTGTGTCTACCTTCCAACATGGATAGGCGATGTCTTGGGTCCGGGGGACATCTGATTGACTTCAATCTGATTTATTCCAGCACTTTGAGTCCTTTTTTTGTGTGCCATTTCTACTTCCTTGTTTCTACGGTTCTCGGCTGGAGTTCTGAACTTATCTCTATCCCATTCTGACGCTGAAACATTGACTCTGTTTTTCTCTCCGTTGCTGTTGCCTGACCTGCTGAGTGCCCACGGTATTTTCTCTCTCTATTCCAACCTGTTATTGCGTGTTTCTCACAAAGAGTCTCTGTTGCTGCAGCTTATAATGGAGGCGCCCAATACTAAGCGTTGCCCAATAACTCTCTTCAGGTTAAGCCTCTGTTGAACGTGGCCCGCCAGGAGGACGAGATGAAGGAGAAAGAGGAAGAGCTGAGAGCCGCGATGGAACAGACCGGCGACCTCCTTAGCCGGATCAAGGAACTCGAGGAGAAGACAGCAACCCTCTCACAGGAAAAGAATGACCTCTCGTTGCAAGTCCAGGCAGTAAGTGATCAGTAATAAACCAGGACATGGCTATAATGGGATAGCAATCACAGAAGTATTCAGTAACTAATTCATATTGAATAGAACAGCAGATAACAGGCCCATAAGACAAAGGAGCAGAATTGGGCCATTTGGCTCATCAAGTCTGCACCGCCATTCTATCATGGCTGCTTTATGTTCAGGAGATCCTTCACCACTGCAGCCATTAGATTTTATAATACTGACGTCAAGCTGTATGGGGATGCTTTGCACTTTTAATAGTTGTTTTTTATTTTTTATTTATTAGAAGTTCATTACATTACAACCACATACATTAGTACTCGTCATTTATATCTTCTTACAATTAATGTACTCCATTTATTTTTTACACTAGAAAAGGAAAAGATTGAAAGAAAGAAGAAAGTGAAGGAAAAAGTGAAAGTGTAGAAAATGTGACAACAAAAAAGGACGAAGACCCTATAAGAGCAAAATTAAAACCAAAAGAAAAAGAGTTAAGAAATAGACCCTAGGAAAGAAAGAGAGAGAGAAAGAGGAAAAAGAGAGAAACAAATATTTTTATGAGCATTACGTAAATGGGACATACCAACTCTTCAACTATCATCCCCCCCTTACCTGACCTCAATTTTTTTTTAAAGTATTTTTGCACCCTATGTTTGTAATAATTCTATAAATGCAGACCACATCAGGTGGAAGTGATCTGCTTTACCTGCTAGGAGGAGTCTTATCTCTTCTAGGTGTAATGTTTCAAACATATTTGAAATCCACATATTTATAGTTGGTATTGGAGCCTTCTTCCAAAATTTTAGAATTAGCTTTTTTCCAGTTATTAACCCATAGTCCATTAGTTTCTTTTGAAACACATTTAGTTCTGGACCATCTTCCGTTATACCGAAGATAATCCATTCTGCTTTGGGTATCAGTCTTGTTTTAAATAACTTTGTAAAAATTTCAAAAATTTCATTCCAACATTTTTGAATTTTTGTACAGAAAACGAATGAGTGCGCTATAGTAGCTTCTTGGGATTGACATTTATCACAAATAGATGATACATTTGGGAAAATTTTATGAATTTTAGTTTTCGAATAATATAATCTATGTAAAATTTAAAATTTTATTAAAGTGTGTCTTACATTAATCAAGCATTTATGCACGTTTAATAAGTATTCATTCCAACTTTCCTTTGAAATTTTAATAGCTAACTCTTGTTCCCAGTCTCTTCTGATACCCTCCGTAGGTGGTATTTGTACATTTAAGATAATATTATACAAATATGATATTAAGTTTGCTGATTCCGCTTTTATCTGCATTGCCTCGTCCAATACATCTATTGGGTTATTATAATGATCTTTTGTATATTTTTTCAAATAGTCGCATATTTGAAAATATTTAAAATATTGATTATTTCCGAGTTTATATTTTATTTGTAATTGTTGAAATGAAAGTAATTTTCCAGTTTCATACAAGTCACCAAGCGTTTTAATTCCTAATCTATCCCATTGTGTATAAGCTTTATCTATAATAGAAGGATTAAACAAAGGGTTATTGACTATAGGTAATAAAAGTGATAAATTTCTTAATTTTAAATTTTGTTTTATTTGTTTCCAAATTCGGATTGTACTATGAATAATTGGGTTCTTATTATAATTTATGTTATTCAATTTCATTGGAGAGAGGAGGATTGCTCCAATGTTTCTAGAGGAGCAATCCTCTTTCTCCATTACAATCCAGTCCACTTGCTGGGCGGAGTTATCCATCAGTTGAATCATATTTTTAATGTTTACTGACCAATAATAATACATAAAATTAGGTAATGCTAAACCCCCTAATACTTTAAGTTTATTCAGATGAGTTTTTTGTATTCTATGTGATTTATAGTCCCATATAAAATTAGTGATATCTGAGTCGAGTTTTTTAAAAAACTTCTTTGGTAAGTATATAGGAATTGATTGAAATAGGTATAAAATTTGTGATAAAAAGATCGTTTTATTGCGTTTATTCGGCCTATTAAAGACATCGGGAGCGTTTTCCAGAATTTAATTAGTGTGTTTAATTTATTAAGTAAGGGGTCAAAATTTGCCCTAAACATACCTTGATATGATCTGGTAATTTCGATTCCCAAATATTTAAATTTTTCTGTAGCTATTTTAAAAGGGAATTTTAAAAGATGTGTTGAATCTTTCGGTTTTATTGACATAATTTCACTTTTATTCCAATTTATTCTATATCCAGAAAAAGATCCAAAGTCTTCAATTAAATTTAATATATTTGGTATAGTGATTTGAGGTTTTGTAATGTACAGTAATATATCATCCGCGTATAAAGATATTTTATTATATGAGTCTTTAGTATTATATCCATGGATATCAGGGTGTATTCTAATTTTTTCTGCTAGCGGTTCAATAATGAGAGAAAACAGTTGTGGTGATAATGAGCATCCTTGTCTATTTCCCCTTGATAGTTGGAATTTCGAGGATAATATGTTATTAGTTAGTATTCTAGCTGTAGGTTTGTTATATAGTAACTTGATCCATAGAATAAAATTCTCCCCCAGTTGAAATTTTTGTAATACTTTGTCCATATAATTCCATTCTACTTGATCAAATGCTTTTTCAGCATCCAGCGAAATAATTGATAATTCTTGTTCTTCAGATTTGTGTGAGTGCATTATGTTGAGTAGACGTCTCATATTGTTAGATGAGTATCTCTTAGGGATAAACCCCGTCTGATCTGGGTTTATTAATTTACTAATGTATTTACTTAATCTTCTAGCTAATGTTTTCGCTAATATTTTTTGATCTGTGTTTAACAATGCTATAGCTCTATATGAACCAGGTTCTTCTAAGTCTTTAACAGGCCCATAAGACAAAGGAGCAGAATTGGGCCATTTGGCTCATCAAGTCTGCACCGCCATTCTATCATGGCTGCTTTATGTTCAGGAGATCCTTCACCACAGCAGCCATTAGATTTTATAATACTGACGTCAAGCTGTATGGGGATGCTTTGCACTTTTAATAGTTAATTAATGGGTTATTTTAAAGTATTTATTGCTTTTATGTTATGTCCGTATTTTATGTATTGTCTGCTTTATGTTCTGACTGTGCTGGCTACTGGACATCTGAATGTCCCTGAGGATTAATTAATTATCTATCTATCTATCTATCTATCTATCTATCTATCTATCCATCTATCCATCTATCCATCTATCCATCTATCCATCTATCCATCTATCCATCTATCCATCTATCCATCTATCCATCTATCCATCTATCCATCTATCCATCCATCCATCCATCCATCCATCCATCCATCCATCCATCCATCCATCCATCCATCCATCCATCCATCCATCCATCCTTCCATCCATCCATCCATCCATCTATCCATCTATCCATCTATCCATCTATCCATCTATCCATCTATCCATCTATCCATCTATCCATCTATCCATCTATCCATCTATCCATCTATCCATCTATCCATCTATCCATTTATCCATTTATCCATCTATCCATCTATCCATCTATCCATCTATCCATCTATCCATCTATCCATCCATCTATCCATCTTTCCATCTATCCATCTTTCCATCTCAACCCCACTCTCCTGTCTTCTCCCCATAACCTGTGATGCCCTGACTATCAAGGGAGATGCTTTCAAGAGAGAGTTAGATGCTTTCAGGAGAAAGTTTGATAAAGATCTTAGAGGCCCACTTACGTGACATTTTCGGCGACTGCCGGCACCCGTCATAGGTCGGCGAAAATGTTCAACGTGTTGAAAATCCAGCGGCGACCAGAAAGACGCTACCACTCTTTGGGCGACTGAGGAGACCACTCACGACCATACAGGCGATACCCTGGCGATATGTCGCGGGGTGAAGCATGTATGGTCATGAGTAGTTGCCCAAAGAATCGTACCTTGTTCTGGTCGCTGCTGGATTTTCAACGTTGGAAATTTTTGGAGACCTGCTGCGACTATGACGTGTGCCGGCAAGTCGCCGAAAAAAATCGTGTAAGTGGGAAGGCCCATTAGGGATGGCAGAGTTAAGGGATATATGTAGAGAAGGCAGGAACAGGGTACTGATTGTGGATGATCAGCCATGATCACATTGAATGGCGATGCTGGCTCGAAGGGCCGAATGGCCTACTCCTGCACCAGAAGGGCCAGGACACGAGCGGGCAAGATCATCTCTGACCCCTCTCACCCTGGCCACAAACTCTTTGAATCACATCCCTCTGGAAGGCGACTCCGGACTGTCAAAGCTGTCACAGCCAGACATAAAAACAGTTTTTATCCACGAGTGGTTGCTCTACTCAACAGCCAACAATCTGTAGCCTCCCTTTGATCTGGTATTTTGTTGGTTCACATGCTTGATCAATGGTGTTTTATCATTAATGTTTTATTATTATTAATGTTTAGTGTTTTCTGAGTCATTCGTAACTGTCACTATGTCATGTTGTTACTTGTGGGCGGAGCACCAAGGCAAATTCCTTGTATGTGAATACTTGGCCAATAAACTTACTTACTTACTTACTATTGTCTATTGTCTATAAGAACCTATTATTCTCCGCTTTAATGATACTCAATGACTTGGCCTCCACCGCCCTCTTTTTGCTCTTCCACAGGAGCAAGAAAACATTTCTGATCTGGAGGAACGCCTCACTCTACTGATGAAGACAAAGATAGAACATGAAAATCAGATCTCAGATATGAAGGAGCGGTTGGAGGAAGAGGAGAACTCAAGTTCCAATCTTTCATCACAGAAACGGAAAATGGACGCAGAGTTATCTGAACTGAAACTCGACCTCGAGGGCTTGGAAACAACCCTTGTGAAAACCGAGAAAGAAAAGCAGGTAGTGCAGCTGGCATTTTAGGTGTCGCGATATTTACTTCAGCCTTTAGAGATACAGCATGGAAACAGTCCCTTTGGCCCTCCGGGTCCCTGTCACCCAGGGATCACCCTGTGCACCAGCAATATCCTACACACAAGGGACAATATACCAAAAGCAATTGACCGACAAACCTGTATGTCCTTGCAATGGGGGAGGAGACTGGAGAAGCCAGAGAAAACCCACGTGGTCACGGGGAGAATGTACAAACTCCGTACAGACAGCGCCCGTAGTCGGGATCGAACCCGGTCTCTGGCGCTGTCTCTATTGACATACACTGCAAGATGGCCCAATGCAGTTACCATTGTGATCTAATGCTTTTTAAAATTCTCTTTTTCTTACAAGTGGCCGGGATGCCTTGTGTTTAGCCCAGACTTCATTGGTATTTCGTACATATGGGACCCGCCTACAGCCTCTTCACATGCCAATTCATCACCCAGCTGCCCTGGGTGGGCCCAAATCCAATACAGACTTTTTAATTAAAAAATAGTTCAAGTTCCCTCAATTCCTGTCAGATTACACTTCAGTTACTGGGTATATGAGCTGCAAGAGGAGGGTGTCGAGGCAGGTACAATAACAATACAAAAGACACTTGGACAGCTACATGGATAAGAAAGGTTTTGAGGGATATGGGGCAGGTCATGCATCTTAGATCATGCATCTTGGTTGGCATAGATGGGTTGGGCCGAAGGGCCTTTTTCCGTGTTGTGTGACACTAAGACATTCGTAATCTTCTTTAAAGTTGACATAAATAACATGCTCTATGTAATAATTTACCTTAGTGTGCGGTTTCCACCAGCCCAGTAGCACAGTTGCAAGAATTTGCAGATACTACGTTGAATCACTATTTTCAGCTATTTGGCTATGTACATAATAACAGAATAGCCTTTTTTTTTTAATATTGCCCTTTTTTTATATTGTAGTATTCAGCTTCCAGCTAAGTGAAAACTAAGGTGTTCGTACAGCTCAACTGTAGAAAGTGAATTGAGGATCAGTGAGATGCAAGGAGAAGCAATTGGTTGCAAGTCGAGAGGAAGGGTGAAAATTGGGATAAATGAGGAAGCAGTTCAGATCTTGGCACTAAATGATCACCAGTGGGAATGTGGTACAGACTTGGAGCGACTTAAACAAATACATTAATATCAATTGCTGAAATGTTTCTCAGTTGCATCAGACGCCACAGAGTTCCTTACACAAACTGAGAGCACCCTTAGTTGTAACCAGAGCTGGAATTGTTGAGAACCAGCGGAACTCTCAGCCTACATTTATCCATATTTTCCAGACTTGTTTCCTGACCCGCTGAGTTACTCCAGCACTTTGTGTCTTTTCTGAGTTGTAACCAGTGTGAGGTGGGATCCTGATGCGAAACATTCTCCTGTCCATTCCCCCCCCCCCCCCAGATGCCGCCTGACCTGCTCAGTTCCTCCCGCATTTGTATATTTGGCTTGGTTGTAACGACACTGACCACAACAGGGAATTTAACATACATCTTAAAACCTAGTGAACCCAGCCTTCCACCTTCCCACCGGGAATAAGTGCTCGCTCTCAACCGCCAATAAGGCACAGGTCCTCCTGCATGCGCCGTTATTCAGCCGCGCTCACCCTTGCCCACCGATGATGATCGGTTATGTTCCTCCATCAGGCTCTGGATGGCAAAGTGCGTTCCATGACCAACGACCTCAATCAGCGAGACGAAACCATCGCCAAACTGCAAAAGGACAAGAGAGCCTTGGATGAGCTTCAGCAGGTTGGTACGACTCCGCAAAGCCTCTGAACTGACGGTATTAGCGACCATTATCCGCGGCTTCCTCTTTGCACCATTTTAAGTGCGGAGTGATAACTTCAAAAAGTTTGTAATTGAACTAACTGGCTCTAGTCGTGGACTGAATGTAAAATTTGAAATATTGTTAGTTCTTCAACATTGACACCAGGGTTGAGATTAATGCTACATGGGAGAATGATGCTGCGTTCTGATGATTATTCCTGCTATTTTAAAGTTTTTTGTTTTTGTTTTGTTTATTTTATTAGAAGTTAATACAATACAAAACAATACAGTGGCACCTAATTCTAGGTGCCAACTATGTCATAACGTAATGCATTCTATGTACAACCTCTAGTTTTATGTTTTTGAAAAGGAGGTAAAAAAAAGGAAAATAAAAGGAAAGAAAAAAAAATAGAGAAAAGAAAGAGGAAAAATAAATAGTAGAAAATAGAAAAATGTGAAGTGTGTGTATATAAGAAAAGAAAAAATAGAAAGTAGAAATAGTAGAAAAAGACCCTTAAAAAAGAAATTTTCAAATCTTTGTTTGGAGATGTAGCTATTTTAAAGGTGTGCGTAATGGTTAGTTTAGTTTAATTTATTATTGTCACATGTGCCTGGGTAAAGTGAAAGGCTATAGTCAGCGGAAAGACTATACACATGTAATAATAATAATAATAATAATGGATTGGATTTATATAGCGCCTTTCTAATACCCAAGGCGCTTTACATCGCATTATTCATTCACTCCTCAGTCACACTCGGTGGTGGTGAGCTACTTCTGTAGCCACAGCTGCCCTGGGGCAGACTGACGGAAGCGTGGCTGCTAATCTGCGCCTACGGCCCCTCCGACCACCACCAATCACTCACACACATTCACACGCAGGCAAAGGTGGGTGAAGTGTCTTGCCCAAGGACACAACGACAGTATGCACTCCAAGCGGGATTCGAACCGGCTACCTTCCGGTTGCCAGCCGAACACTTAGCCCATTGCGCCATCTGTCATCCACAAATAGGTAGATAGTAGCTCAAGAGCTGGTGTAACTCAGCGGGTTCAGGCCTCATCTCTGGAGGACACGGGTGTTTCGGATTGGGTCTGAAGAAGAGACCCAAACCGAAACGTTGCCCATCGATGTCCTCAAGAGTGTGCTGCCTGACCCGCTGAGTTACAGTACTCCAACACTCTGTGTTCTATCCACCTTTTAATTAGATTATGTTTAACCGATACCTCTACTCCAACTACACACCTTAGCTACTTGCCATCAGACATGTTGAGTAACTCTACAAAAACAAGTACTTGATTAAATCATTGAATTTAATTTCTTGAGGGAAGAACTGCAGATGCTGGAAAAATCGAAGGTAGACAAAAATGCTGGAGAAACTCAGCGGGTGAGGCAGCATCTATGGAGCGAAGGAAATAGGCGACGTTTCGGGTCGAAACCCTTCCGGGTTTCGGCCCGTAACGTTGCCTATTTCCTATTTCGTTGCCTATTTCCTTTGCTCCATAGATGCTGCCTCACAGTCGGTTTGTCAAGGAGGACTCTCTCTAACTTCTACAGGTGCACAGTAGAGAGCATGCTGACCGGTTGCATCGTGGCTTGGTTCGGCAACTTGAGTGCCCTGGAGAGGAAAAGACTACAAAAAGTAGTAAACACTGCCCAGTCCATCATCGGCTCTGACCTCCCTTCCATCGAGGGGATCTACCACAGTCGCTGCCTCAAAAAGGCTGGCAGCATCATCAAGGACCCACACCATCCTGGCCACACACTCATCTCCCTACTACCTTCAGGTAGAAGGTACAGGAGCCTGAAGACTGCAACGACCAGGTTCAGGAACAGCTACTTCCCCACAGCTATTAGGCTATTAAACCTGGCTCGGACATAACACTGAACTTTACTAGCCAATACTGTTATTTGCACTTTATCAGTATATTGACCATTGTGTATATATTTATAGAATGCCTTGTAGTAAATGCCTAATATGTTCTGTTGTGCTCAAGCAAAGCAAGAATTTCATTATCCTATCAGGGACACATGACAATAAACTCACTTGACTTGACTTGAGTTTCTCCAGCATTTTTGCCTCCCATTGAATTTATTTCCAACAGATAACAATTTAATCATGTTCTATATTTTCAGAAAACACTGGATGACCTTCAGTCTGAGGAAGATAAAGTCAACCATCTCACCAAAACCAATGCAAAACTCAACTCCCAGATTCAAGAGGTAAACTTGCGCAGAATATTCTGAAGAAGGGTCTCGACCCGAAACGTTGCCTATTTCCTTCGCTCCATAGATGCCGCCTCACCCGCTGAGTTTCTCCAGCATTTTTGTCTACCTCGGAATATTCTGAAGATATTTACCCATGAGCTGATGGTCGAAGCTTTTCTTTTTTTATTTGCCATGTGGCTGTGTCACAAGGACTTTTATATTTCGCATGTAAACTTTAAACGTGTGCTTGGATTGCTGTAGATGTCTTTCAAATGACTGGTAGTAAAAAAATCTCAATGTTGCAATTTGTGAATTATTCATTAAATCACAATAATAGTCAAGTCAATATTTTCAAATTTACTGCTCCACCAGTATGGGTAAATGCCTTTATATTTTAGAGATACAGCGTGGAACCAGGCCCTTTGTCCCACCGTGTCTGCCCCGACCATCAATCACCCCCTATCCCATACACCAGCCTACCCTACCCTACTCTACACACTAGGGACAATTTAAAATTTACAGAAGCCAATTAACCTACAAATCTGTACGTCTTCGGAGTGTGGGAGGAAACCAGAGCACCCGGAGAAAACCCACGCAGTCACGGGGAGAACGTACAAATTCCAGCACTGTACAGATTGTGTGATTTACCTGTTTGTCTGAGGGTGACTTATGGGACTGTCCCACTGTACGAGCTAATTCAAGAGTTCTCCCGAGTTTCCCCTGATTCGAACTCGGAGAATTACGGTAATAGCCGCTCGCGGGTACTCGGGGCTCTCGTGGACATTTTTCAACATGTTGAAAAATCTTCATGAGTCTTCACGAGCTTACCGCGTTTCCCCGAGTACCTGCCGTTAGCGTTACGAGCCGCTAAGAGACGGCCCGAGCTCCGATGTACCCGCATCGTACATTCTACGTGCTTACCACAAGTTTGATTTTTTGTTTAACTTGGGAGAGCTCTTGGGTAAACTCGTATGGTGGGACAGGCCCATAAGGGTCAGGATTGAACCGGGGTCCCTGGCACTGTGAGGCAGCAACTCTACCACTGCGCCACTGTGCTGCTGCCAAGAATGCCTCCCAGAAGCTTGGCATTTAGTCTCCCATGATATTGTGATGATGTTTCGTTATCCCTCCAACAGTGGTTAAAGCGGACGTCACAGATAAATGTAGTCTAATGTTTGACAATTGTTTCAATACACGCCAGCTGGAAGATAACTGGAGCCAGGAGAAGAAGATCAGGACTGAGGTGGAGAAAGCTCGGCGAAAGGCTGAGGGAGATCTGAAGATGACAATTGAAAACCTGAATGAGATGGAAAGAGCAAAGCTGGACCTGGAGGAAATTCTGAAGAAGTAAGTGACTTATTTTTCAGTAATCTGTATTTATCCTGGCATCTCTTATAATGGTCTAGGGTCAACATTTTAATTTATAACATTTAGTTGGGTGCCTTGGAACGATTTACTCTATTTAAGCTACTATAGAAATGAAAGCTGATCCAGGAGTTGAAGTCTTCACTGTTTATATAAAGAGTCAATCATTTTGAAATGACAAATTGGAGAAAATTGCTCATCACCCTCATTCTGAATGAGGAATTACGAGCATTTTTTATTGCTGTACCAGGAATATATTTAACCGGGGAAATTATATTATGTGAACATTGACACACCCCATTCATCATTCCTTCCACAATATTTGCGCAGTCATTTTAAAGACCTTAGTTCTTATAAATAATCCACAGATTTTACTCTAGGCTGTCTTCTTGAGATGTAAAGACCATTAAGAATGTAAAATACACAAAGGAGAGAGATTCAGGTAACACTTGCAAGTATACCAGCTGCTCCTCAAATTCATTGTTCCTGTCAGTCCATATTCCTATAACTTTATTGAAATTTTAACTTAACTGCAGTTGCAAAGTCTGGTTTTATGAGAAATGTTTTTAAAAAACAATTTCATTGAGTCATATTAAACTATTTCACTGTTAGATAGAGCTCTAGGGGCTAGTGGAATCAAGGGATATGGGGAGAAGGCAGGCACGGGTTATTGATTGGGGACGATCAGCCATGATCACAATGAATGGCGGTGCTGGCTCGAAGGGCCGGATGGCCTCATCCTGCACCTATTTTCTATGTTTCTATACAGCTCTTTGGCCCAACTGACCCATGCCGACCAAGATGGCCCATCTAAGCTAGTCCATTCTGCCCATGCCCATGCCTGTCCCATATCCCTCTAAACCTTTCCTATCCATGTTGCAACTTAGTGTCATAGAGCATGGAAACAGGTCCTTCGGCCCAACTCGCCCATGCTGACCATAATGCCCCATCTACACGAGTCCCACCTGCCTATGTTTGGCCCATATCCTTTCTGATCCATCTACATGTCCAAATGTCTTTTAAATGTCGTTCAGGGCTCGTGGTCGGCGTGGACTCGGTGGGCTGAAGACCCTATTTCCATGCTGTATCTCTAAAACTAAACTATAACTGAAACTAAACTAAACAATCAGGTCAATTGGTCTTCTCCGTCAATTTTTTTTTAACCTGAACCGCTGACATTATTTCATCAACAATGGTTTGCACTGTGACCTGAAACTCATTTTTGATTTTTGAAGGAGGGACATGGAGATTAATTTATTGACCTCCAAGTTGGAAGACGAACAATCTCTGAACACCACGTTACATAGGAAGCTGAAAGAGCATCAGGTATGGAGAGGACTAATCTGATAAATGCCATCAGAACATGGTCTATTCTTGCCAATAACCAACAGATGGAGATACGTTTTAGAGCACATTGAAACAATGTAATGCATGTAAAATTGGCCGATGACTCAAAGCTAGAATGTAAGGTTGGGAGTGTGATTAATTTTACCCTAATTTGCCAATAATGGCTGGAATATTGGCATTGCACCTGCCCACTGTTCCCCTCCCCATCATTCAATAGACAATAGGTTCAGGAGTAGGCCATCCGGCCCTTCGAGCCAGCACTGCCATTCAATGTGACCATGGCTGATCATCCCCAATCGGTATCCCGTTCCTGCCTTCTCCCCATTTCCCCTGACTCCGCTATCTTTAAGAGCCCTATCTAGCTCTCTCTTGAAAGTATCCAGAGAACCGGCCTCCACCGGCCTCCACCGCCCTCTGAGGCAGAGACTATTCCTTCTATCAAAGACCAAAATCATGCATTCCCAAAATCTTGCCAACTTAGAATATCTGAAGACTAAAGAATTCATATGTCTGAAGAAGGGTATCGGCCCAAAACATCACCTATTCCTTCTCTGCTGAGGTGCTGCATGTCCCGCTGAGTTACTCCAGCATTTTGTGTCTATCTTCGGTGTAAACCAGCATCTGCAGTTCCTTCCTACACACTGTTCCCCTCAATTGACTTAAGATTGTTAAGATGATTATATGGTATGCATTGAATACAAATAACAAATACCTTATGTGATACAAACTCAACCACAGCAGTCATTTGCAAAACACCATGTGCAAATTAGTTTCATGATGCTGGTATAATTTGACTTTAAAATACAAATTTTGGAGTACTAATAATAAAAAATACCCCAGAGATCAGTGTAGCCCTTCTGATATTTTAAATGTGACTCGAAAGACTTGTAAAGCTTCTACATCTACATGTGTAATATCTTTGCCTGAATGGTCTTTGAAGAGAAAGGCTTCTTTAATTTGTTAATTTTGTATGAGCTTTCCATTATTAAACTAAATTTCTGATTCAAAGAAAAGACCAAAATCATATATTCCCAAAATCTTGCCAACTTAGTACATCTGAAGAGTATATAATTCATCTGTCTGAAGAAGGATCTCGACCCGAAACGTCACCTATTCCTTTTCTCCGGAGATGCTGCCTGACCCGCTGAGTTATTGCCGTATGTGTGCCTATCTTCCGTTTACGCCAGCATCTGCAGTTCCGTCCGTCGCATACTTCATATGTATCATTGGTTTTAAACTTGGAAAGGGGATAGAGAGATATTAAACACTAATGCATGTGTTTCTGTTTGTAGTCCCGAATTGAAGAGTTGGAAGAGGAACTTGAGGGCGAACGGGCGATGAGAGCCAAGGTAAAACGACGTCGATTGTTGCTTCGTGCCAACCAGTCTGTAATCGTTTCGCTTATTTAAGAGATCCAGCACTGAACCAGCGAGTCCTCGCTGACCATCCATCACCCGTTCACACTAGTTCTGTGTTGACCCACATTCTCATCCACTCCCTGCCACACTGGGGGGCAATTTACAGAGGGCCAATTAGCCGACAAACCCGCACGTCTGTGGGATGTGGGAGGAAACCGGAGCACCCGGAGGAAACCCACGCGGTCACTGTGTAAACGTGCAAACTCCACGCAGACAGCACCTGAGGTCAGGATTGAACCTGGGTCTCTGGCACTGTGAGGCAGCGGCTCGACCAGCTGTGCCGCTGTGCTGCCCAAATCATGCCAATGGTAACACTTCATTAATCATTAACACCTTTGCCAGGGTACATCTGAAAACGTGTTTTTCTCATTATCTTCATGCCTAATCGCTCGGCCACATGCCGACCACAGCTCAAACGGTGAAGAACCAAATAGAGATTTTAGAGGTGGGGTAAAGGGATATATCATGCCATATCTTGGTGCAGAGGTCATGGGGTCAAGCCCTTTGTTGGGAGATGCTGGAGCAAAAGTCTTGAAGCAAACTTAGGGTGAGATGGGATGCGAGAAGGAGAAAAACATTTGGGAATGCGATCATCATCAATGGCCTCAAGAACCAACTTCCTAGTAATCTACCATCTCCTCCATGGAGTTAGAAGAATCCTACTCTGAAGACCGCCACCATAGCCATGCTTCTTGCCTCCGCATTTGCCCGCCCCATCATCTTGCACCACGTAGCTTCCAGCTCTGTTTCCACACCTCCCAGTTTGGACCCAACTCGGATTTCAGGTACCCAGTCTGAAGAAGGGTCTCGACTCAAAACATCACTGATCCAGGTTCTCCAAAGATGCTGCCTGACCCACTAAATGACTCCAGCACTTGGCGTCTTTTCCCATCATACCTCCCCTTGGTGGCCCTTGGTAGCAAATAATATCTGATAACAGCCGGGATCATCTTTACTGTTCTTGTTTTAAGTGGTT
Source organism: Malacoraja senta (assembly GCA_038087875.1). Taxonomy (NCBI): domain Eukaryota; kingdom Metazoa; phylum Chordata; class Chondrichthyes; order Rajiformes; family Rajidae; genus Malacoraja; species Malacoraja senta. The sequence goes on along the minus strand of CM075981.1, from coordinate 78,298,607 downwards.
GTGCTTGGTTTCAAATGGCGTTCCTCCAATCCATGCAGGTTGAGAAGCAGAGAGCTGAGTATGCCCGCGACTTGGAGGAACTCAGTGACAGACTGGAAGAAGCTGGCGGGGCTACAGTGTCTCAGGTAACTTCAGGGGCAAGTGGAGGGATTTCAATCTGAGCGCTTTTGTCAACGTGTCTGCATGTACGTTTATCTTCAATTGGAGCAGGGAAGAGATGTTTACTTCAGATTGGTTTAGAGACACAGCATGGAAACAGGCCCTTCGGCCCACCAATTCCACACGGTGACCAGCGATCGCCCCGTGCATTAGTTCTATCCGACACATTGGGGACAATTTACAGAAGTCAATTAACCTGCGAACCCGCATGCCTTCGGAATATGGGTGGAAACCCGAGCACCCGGAGAAAACCCACACGGTCACAGGGAGAACATGCAAACTCTGCACAGACATCGCCTAAAGTCAGGATCAAACACGGGTTTCTGGGGCTTTGAGGCAGCAACTCTACCGCTGTGCGCGCCACTGTGACGCCCAGTTGCCGTATCCCTGCTTCACCCCTTCTCCACCTTCACGTTGAAAAGACCCAGAAGGGAGGCAGCATCCTGAGATGTTGCTGTCGGTTTGGTTATATGTATTGTCATACGTATTGAGGTAGCGGATAGACTATACATCAATACAATCATGGCGTGCACAGATACAGGATAAAGGGAACAACATTTAGTGCAAGATAAAGTCCAATTAAACATTGTCCGGTTAAACTTAGCACAAAGGCCTCCACAGCCGTGATTCCACAGATTCACCACCCAGATTAGATCATCCATGATTGAATAGCAGAGTAGACGATGGGCTGAATGGCCTAATTCTGCTCCTAGGACTTAAAATTTATGAACCCTCTGGCTAAAGAAACTGGTCCTCACACGTTAAAATGATTGGCAAATTCTTCAGGTTGTTCAGCAAAAGAAGGCGTGTTTTTTTGGGGGGTGGTAAGTTGCAGACAATGCCGCCTCTTGTGAGTGTTGTGGGTGGTGTGGTGATCACACTGTTCCCCCTGTCCCCACAGATTGAGATGAACAAGAAGCGGGAAACAGAACTGCTAAAACTGCGCCGGGAGCTGGAAGAGTCGGCACTGCAGGCCGAGGCCACAGCAGCGGCGCTCAGGAAGAAGCACACCGACTCCTTGTCTGAGCTGACGGAGCACATCGAGAACCTGCAGAGGGTCAAGGGCAAACTGGAGAAGGACAAGCAGGTCATGAAATCCGAGATCGATGATCTCAGCGGCAACACCGAGGCCCTGCAGAAAGCCAAGGTAATGGGCCGAAGCGCCCGTGAAAAGTAACCTGAATCTAACCCTGTGTGGACAAAAACGCTGGAGAAACTCAGCGGGTGAGGCAGCATCTATAGAGCGAAAGGAAATAGGCGACGTTTCGGGTCGAGACCCTTCTTCAACTAGACAATTTACAATTTTTACCAAAGCCAATTATCTTACAAAACTGTACGTTTCTGGAGTGTGGGAGAAACCTCGCAGCACCTGGAAAAAACCCACGCAGTCACGGGGAGAAAGTAACAAACTCCATCCACACAGCACCCGTAGTCAGGGGCAAACTCAGGTCTCTAGTGCTCTAAGGCAGAAGGGTCCTCGACCCGAAATGTCGCCTATTTGAAGAAGGGTCTCGACCCGAAAACGTCGCCTATTTCCTTCGCTCCATAGATGCTGCCTCACCCGCTGAGTTTCTCCAGCATTTTTGTCTACCTTTGATTTTCCAGCATCTGCAGTTCCTTCTTAAACATTTAATCTAACCCTGGCTCGCCGCAATGGTTTGCTAAAGCTAAAGGCAGTGTAGGTAATCGACATGATTTTCAGCATTCTCAAGATGCAAAGCACCAAGTTGGGTCTGAAGAAGGGTCCAGACCCAAAATGTCGCCTCTCCATTCTTTCCGCAGGTGCTGTGGACCCTTTATAAAACAATTTATGTTTTGCTCAAGATTCCAGCATCTGAAGTTCCAGTTTGACCTGATATGCCACTTAGCGCAAAATATTAATCAAGTTCAGAGAAATTCCCGGCAATATTGAGTTTATTTGGAGATACAGTGCAGAAAACAGACCGTTCGGCCCACCGAGTCCGCGCTGGCCAGCGATCCCCCCTCCCGGCACACTAGCATTATCCTACAGACCAGACAATTTATAATTTTTACCAAAGCCAATTAACCTACAAACCTGTACGTATCTGATGTGTGGGAGGAAACCGGCGCACCTGGAAAAAACCCACGCAGAGTCACGGGGAGAACGTACAAACTCCATCCACGCAGCACCCGTAGTCAGGGGCGAACTCGGGTCTCTGGTGCTCTCAGGCAGAAACTCTACCGCTGCAATATCATGCCGCCCCCTGAACTGAGTAATGTCTTATAAGTGCCATAGAACTGCTCTTTTGTAGTTATTGGTTTTACACATTGAAAACACAATGTACAAAGAACTTTATATCTCGCTTTGATGCAACTCCCTCTAGCATTGATGTTTGATGATTTTATAATCTTCATCTCCGCGGAAAGATATGTTCAGGATGCGCTGGTGTGAAATTAACTGCAACTTTAAGGGTCTTTCATCTAGATTCAGAGAAGGTGCAGGCAATTTCAGGTAGTCTCCAGATCATGTACACATTTACAGAGCTGAAAGAAACAGACTCTCTTTTCCTCTCTCTCTCTTTCCCTCACTCCCTCGCTCCCTCTCTACCCCTTTGTCCCCGCGAGCCCTCTCTCATAGAAAACATAGAAAATAGGTGCAGGAGTAGGCCATTCGGCCCTTCGAGCCTGCACTGCCATTCATATGATCATGGTTGATCATATTGAATGGCCCTTCTACCCTTCCTCTCCTCTCACCCCAACTCCATATCTCTCTCTCTCTCTCTCTCTCTCTCTCTCTCTCTCTCTCTCTCTCATCTCTCTCTCTCCCCCTCTCTCTCTCTCTCTCCCTCTCCTCCTCTCTACTCCTCCCTCCTCTCCCTCCCTCCCTCTCTCCCTCTCTCCCTCTCTCCCTCTCTCCCTCTCTCCCTCTCCCCCTCTCTCCCTCTCCCCCCCTCTCTCTCTCTCCTCTCTCCTCCCCCCCTCTCTCTCTCTCCTCTCTCTCTCCTCTCTCCCCCCCTCTCCCCCCCTCCCCCCCTCTCTCCCCATGAGCATACTGGTTGTGCTATTTTCTTTGTTCTACTAAATGGTAAAAGCCTTTTCGATGATAAATGATCATTCTACTTTTCTGTGTGCAGCTGGGTATAGGACATGCATGTTCGAAAGCTGGAAGACAACTTAACAGAGGCCATTGCCAAGTATTCCGAAATGGAAAGAAACATGACTGAAGTTAATACTGTGAAGACCAGGTTATCAGGTATCAGATACACTGCCGCTCCTCTCTACACCTGAAACTATTGCAGTCATAAAAGTTTACAATAACTTCCCTTAATTAATATTCTTAATTAATTAAGAATTAAGAATGAAATCTTAATATGCCACCGATCAGAATTAGTTTAACTTTCGCACTTGCTATAAACGCTTTGATTTGAAACCAGTTTCATTGACCTTAAAGAAAAAAAACATCTGCAAAATATAAGCAATATCTTTTTTAAAAAATGCAATTTATCCTGCTCTATTCTCCAGTGCTCGGAATGTAATGTAATTATGATTTATTTTCTGTAACCTAGTTTCTTATTTCTTTTACCTTGGGCTGATGTCCAATTTGGCTCTGTTCTGTTACTCTGCTACACTGTCTCTTTGTCTGCAGAGAGTGCCTTCATGTAGAGCCACCCTGTCCTGGCATTGCTAGACCTGGTGGATTCTATTCACCTAGTTAAAAGTACAATATAGAGCCAGAAATTATTCTGAAAGACTTTGTATGGTTTCCTTTTAGTCACTTTCTTGACAGGAGGGTTCATTGTCCAGTTGAGAGCGACTCTTACTTTTGAGACAGAAGTGTGTTTAAGTTTTAGTACAATAATAACAAGAGCACAACCGGCAAGATTGTGGCCCTGAAACATGTTCATTCAAGTACACGATTAGGACAGGTTTAGATACGGGCCAAACGCTGGCAGGTGGGACTAGTGTAGATGGGACATGTTGGTTGGTGTGGGCAAGTAGGGCTGATGAGCCTGTTTCCATGCTGTATGACTCTATGGTCTGAAGGGACCATTGTATAGGCATGTGGACATGGAGGGATATGGATTATATCCAGGTAGCTAAAAGTTGGTCTTGCATCATGTTCGGCACAGACTTTGTGGGCCAAAGGGCCTGTTCTTGTGCTGTACTATGTTCCTAAATGCCACTATCGCATGTGCCTTCACCACCGTCCGTTACATTGTACAGGAATCTCCGTGAAGGATCAATACACTTTTCCCTGCAGGTGTTGCCAATGGTAACTTGGAACATTAAGTAAATAGCAGAAAGGAAACAGTGAAGTAAGTAAGTAAGTTTATTGGCCAAGTATTCACATACAAGGAATTTGCCTTGGTGCTCCGCCCACAAGTAACAACATGACATACAGTGACAGTTACGAATGACTCAGAAAACACTAAACATTAATAATAATAAAACATTAATGATAAAACACCATTGATCAAGCATGTGAACCAACAAAATACCAGATCAAAGGGAGGCTACAGATTTTTGGCTGTTGAGTAGAGCAACTACTCGTGGATAAAAACTGGTTATATGTCTGGCTGTGGCAGCTTTGACAGTCCGGAGTCGCCTTCCAGAGGGAAGTGATTCAAAGAGTTTATGGCCAGTGAACACAATTTACAGCTATAGTTTGCTGACCATTATTCTCCCTTTCTTTCTTGACCAGCGGAGAACAGCGAGTTGAGTCGTGAACATGAGGGAGCCCAGAGTAAACTGAACCAGCTGATCAGGACCAAAACTACCCTCAGTACACAAGTTGAAGACCTCAAGAGGCAACTAGAAGAAGAGTCACGGGTGAGGGCTTGTTTTATTTTGTGTGTTGCTATATGTTTGGTTGGATGGAGCACCGCGTGGTAAATGCCATTTCCAATCTTCAGTCCAGAAGCGGAGCAGTGGTGGGCCTAGCCAATGCCAAGCATGACATGGACCTGACAAAGGAACAACTGGAGGAAGAGCAAGAGAGCAAAGCTGAACTGCAGCGACTGGTCTCTAAGCTAAACAGCGAAGTGACTACATGGAGGACCAAGTATGAGACCGATGCCATTCAGAAGACAGAGGAACTGGAAGAGACAAAGTGAGTCATTCTTCTTGTCCAGAACAAGGGGTCACAGTTTAAGGATAAGGGGGAAGTCTTCTGGACCGAGATGAGAAAAAAAAAATTCACACAGAGAGTGGTGAATCTGTGGAATTCTCTGCCACAGAAAGTAGTTGAGGCCAGTTCATTGGCTATATTTAAGAGGGAGTTAGATGTGGCCCTTGTGGCTAAAGGGATCAGGGGGTATGGAGAGAAGGCAGGTACAGGATACTGAGTTGGATGATCAGCCATAATCATATTGAATGGTGGTGCAGGCTCGAAGGGCCAAATGGCCTACTCCTGCACCTATTTTCTATGTTTCTATGTTTCTATGTTTCTTTAAGTGAGTAACTGATGGATTAAAGTCCACAGCCAATGTTACAGAGCTTTCCCAGAACATTTCCTGGGAAAAGTGTTCCCGGGATAGTGTTCCATGCAACAGGCAAATTGGAGGAACAGCACCTCATATTTTGCTTGGGCATCTTACAACCCAGCGGTATGAATATTGATTCCTCTAATTTCAAGTAACCCTTGCATCCCCCTCTCTCCGCCCCTCCCCCACCCTAGTCGTCCTGCAGTTCCACTGTTTGCATCCATATATCCCTTCATTATCACCTCTTCCACAGTTAGCAATGGACCATGGTGAGCTCTACCTTTCCTTGGTCAACAGTGCCAGCTCTCATTTGTTCTGAACCTTTAATACCTCTAGTTTCCCTTTCCCCCTGAAGAAGGGTTTCGACCTGAAACGTCACCTGTTCCTTCTCTCCAGAGATGCTGCCTGACCTGCTGAGTTACTCCAGCATTGTGTTTCTATCTTCGGTGTAAACCAGTTCCTTCCTACACACAGTTTTCCAGCGCAAACGCTTTTCAGCTGCAGTGACCTTCCTTCCTTAAGGTCAGAAGTGGGATGTTCTCTAATGGCTACACAATGACCAAGTCCATTTGGAACCTCTCAGTAAATGAACTAGTCTATGCCTGCATTCACCAAGTCCTGGGCCTGTATGTGGCATCAAATTCACTCCTAGAGAGGCCTGGCAATGATTACCTCCATTCTGTGCTACAAAGCCTCACCATCATCACACTCGGCACAATTAACATCCTGCGGATCAGCATTGGCCAAACACTGAACCAGAGGAAGACACGTCATATCCTGGCCCCGAAGTAGGTCAGAAGTTGGCCATTCTGTGACGACTGTCTCACTTCCTGACGTCCCAGAGTCTTTCCATCATCCACAAGACATGTCAGAATGTAGAAATCTGGATAGAATGTAGAAGTCTGAAGAAGGGTGCCGACCCAATACGTCATCAATCCATCTCCTCCAGGGATGCTGGCTGAAACACTGAGTTAATCCAGCACTTTGTGTCTTTCCCACGCGTAAGTCAGAAATGTGCTGGAATATTCTTCCCTGGCCCAAAGAATGCAGAACAAAGCAGCGGATTAGATTGATAATCTATCCACCACTCCACACGTTCATTCCCTCCATCACTGGCATAGAGTAGCTCCATTGGGTAGCACCTACAACATGCACTGAACTTCATCGCTTTGGCAATGCAGGCAGCACTAGATCTCCAGACCATGATCTGGCATCTCTGAGAAGGACAAGCGCTTTAGGCGTGTGGGAACATCACAATCTGTAGGTTCCCTGTCTAGATGCAGACCGATACTGAACCGCTTTATCAGCTGTTCTTTATTCAGTGAAGAAGCCGGTACAAGCCACTACTGAATCATGAATTCTTTATGAAATCAAGTGGCCAAATATTATTCGTTTTGCCCATGTTCCCATTGATTCACAATACAGCTGCTCCACGACCTACGATGGGTTACGTTCCGATAAACCCATCGTAAATCGAAAATATCGCAAGTCGGAAACGCGTTTAATACAATTTGATCACGTGACCGGAAGTGACGAGCGGCTCGCTGCCGTTGCCGAGCGTTAGCACCATCGTAAAGTTGAGATATCGTAAATCGAGGCATCGTAAATCGGGGGACATCTGTAGTGCACTGGGTGTTATATTATCAACACACACGTTCAAACAGACTAAATCCCTTCCAAATCACACAAAGTGCTTGAGGATCTTTAGGCGGCACGGTGACGCAGCGGTAGAGTTGCTGCCTTATGGGCCTGTCCCACTTACGCAACTTTTTCGGCGACTGCCGGCACCTGTCATCAGGTCGTTACAGGTCTCCGAAAATTGTCAACATGGCGACCAGAACAAAGTACGACTCTTTGGGCGCCTACTCACGACCATACAGGCTTCACCCCGCGACATGTCGCCAGGGTGTCGCCTGTATGGTCGTGAGTCGTCTCCTCAGTCGCCAAAAGAGTCGTAGCGTCTTTCTGGTCGCTGCTGGATTTTCAACACGTTGAAAATTTTCACCGACCTGCAAGGACCTATGACGAGTGCCAGAAGTCGGCGAAAAAGTCGCGTAAGTGGGACAGGCCCATTACAGTGCCAGAGCTGAACTGTACGCAGTTTGTACGTTCTCCCTCTGACCACATGGGTTTCTCCCAGATGCTCCGGTTTCCACCCACATTCCAAAGATGTACAGGTTTGTAGGTTAATTGGCTTCCATAAGTTGTCTCTGCTGTGTAGGATAGAAGTGTATGTGTACTGTGTAGAAGTGTATGGGTGATTGCTGGTCGGCACAAACTCTGTGGGCCGATGGGCCTATTTCCACGCTGCATCTCTCAAACTAAAAAAATGAACTCAGGGCTTCAGGCAGCATGTGCGGAGAGACAGGACAGGCGATGTTGTGGGTTGGGATCCTTCTTCAGACCAGAAACTGTCCATTTCCTTCCTGACATGCTGCGTTGTTGAGAAGTTGAGGTCCTCCAGCACTTTGTGTTACACTCAAGTTTCCAGCACCTGCAGTCTCTTGTGTCTCCCTTGATCTTTAGACGCTAGAGATACAGTGTGGAAACAGGCTTTACGGACCACTGAGACCACACCGACCAACCATCATCCTGTACGCTAGCACTTTCCTACACACAAGGCACAATTTACAGAAGCCAACTGGCCAACAAACCTGTGCGTCTTTGGAAAGTGGGAGGAAAGTGGATCACTCGGAGAAAACCT
>CM075981.1:78257800-78277800 GCA_038087875.1 Malacoraja senta | reverse complement strand
CCCTATTCCTTGTTGCTGCATGCAACATTGTCCCTATTCCCTGTTGCTGCATGCAACATTGTCCCTATTCCCTGTTGCTGCATGCAACATTGTCCCTATTCCTTGTTGCTGCATGCAACATTGTCCCTATTCCCTGTTGCTGCATGCAACATTGTCCCTATTCCTTGTTGCTGCATGCAACATTGTCCCTGTTCCTTGTTGCTGCATGCAACATTGTCCCTGTTCCTTGTTGCTGCATGCAACATTGTCCCTATTCCCTGTTGCTGCATGCAACATTGTCCCTGTTCCTTGTCTCTGCATGCAACTTTGTCCCTGTTGCTTGTTGCTGCATGCAACATTGTCCCTCTTCCTTGTTGCTGCATGCAACAACTAAAGGGCCTGTCCCACTTTCCCGAGTTATTCACGAACTCTCCTGAGTTATTCACGAATTCTCCCGAGTTTTCAAACTTGCAGAATGTTCGTAACGAGTCCGTAGGAGGCCGTAGGAGTCCGTGGATATATCGTAGCGGCTTGTTATGCCAGCCGTAGGTACTCGGGACATCAGATAAGTCGGGACGTTTATTCCAGCACAATGAAAAATGTCCACGAGTAAAAAAATAGCCCCGAGTACCTACGGCTGGCATAACGAGCCGCTACGATATATCCACGGACTCCTACGGCCTCCTACGGACTCGTTACGAACATTCTGCGAGTTTGAAAACTTGGGAGAATTCGTGAATAACTCAGGAGAATTCGTGAATAACTCGGGAAAGTGGGACAGGCCCTTAAGTCCCTGTGATTTTGCTTTGATTCACACTGTGATCATAACCTAAATCACATATCACTCATTCTGAGTCCAATCAGAATCTCATGGAATTGCTCAGACTGGACTAGCATGGAGACAATGGGCTGAAAGGCCACCTTCTGTTGCAGTAAATACGTACATTATCTGCTTCGTGTGAGGAACAGTATTTAATTCTTCTTGTAATAAGAGGATTTTGTTGGAGAGCTACAAAGTTCGCATGAAGAACATCTCTGAAATCTTTACATTTCTAGTTTTATATCTTTATTTGTTTCTTTTTGGGAGTTTCCTTGAAACATTTTTTTTAATATTAGTAGGTCCTGCATTTAAGATAATGCATGACCAGTTTGTACTTTATTGAATGGACTTATTTCATTTTCTTTACCTGTAGACAGAGGAGGCTAAGGTGGTTCGGGTTCAACTGGAACTGGCACAGGTGAAGGCGGATATCGAGAGGAGAATCCATGAAAAGGAAGAGGAATTCGAAACCACCAGGTCTGCAGGATTATAAGATTATTTTAAATGTATACATTTTATTAAGTAAGCCTTATGCAGAGTCCTGCACCAATTACGCAATACATGTCTCAACTCAAATGGACCATTGCTTAATGTCATGGGCAGCACGGTGGTGCAGCTGGTAGAGCTGCTGCCTCACAGCGCCAGAGACCCAGGTTCGATACTGACCTCGGGGGCTCTCTGTGTGGAGTTTGCATGTTCTCGCCTGTGACCGTGTGGGTTTCCTCCAGGTGCTCCTGGTTTCCTCCAACATCCCCAAAACATGCACATTTGTAGGTTAATTGGCTTCTGTAAATTGCCTCTGGTGTGTGTGGAGTGGATAGCATAGAACTATGCACTCAATGGGCCGAAGGGCCTGTTTCTGTGCTAAATCAAACTACACCAAACTGTCATCATGATTGCAGCAGCATCCATTTCAGAGAGCTTGGCTCTCTGACTCTCACAACTGCCAGCTTTCCCGGCAGAGAACATTGTGTGTAGACCGTCACTGTAATATTTCACCGGGAAGTAGGAAACTCGCGCTTCAAATGCCACCTTCTCCAATGAACTTGCAGAAAGAACCACCAGCGTGCCATTGAATCGCTGCAGGCCAGCTTAGATGTTGAATCGAAGGGCCGTGCTGAGGCTCTCAGGCTGAAGAAGAAGATGGAGTCCGACGTGAACGAGATGGAGATCCAGCTGGAGCATGCAAACAAGAACAATGCAGAGCTGGTCAAGACCCTAAAGAGAATCCAGCAGCAACTCAAGGTAGTTACGAGCTGACGTCTTTTCTTTCAAGGGAATACTAGGACATGTCTTTCTAGAGAAGTTAGTGAGAGGCATAGATAGTGCAGACAGTCAGGACCTTTTTCCCCAGGGTGTAACATGTCAAGGACTAGAGGGCATAGCTTTAGGGTAAGAGGGGGAAAGTTTCAAGATGTGCGGGCAGGTTTTATTACACAAAGGGTGATGGGTGCTAGGACCAGAAGGCACAGCCTCAGAATAACAGGATGTTCCTTTGGAAAGAGATGAGGAGGAATTTCTTTAGTCAGAGGGTGGTGAAACTGTGGAATTCATTGCCACAGACGGCTGTGGAGGTCAAGTCAATGGGTATTTTTAAGGCAGAGAAGGATTAAGGGTTAGGGGGAGAAGGCAGGAGAATGGGGTTGAGAGGGAAAGATAGATTAGCCAATGTAAAATTGTCTCTAGTGTGTGTAGGATAGTGTTGTCGATGTGTGGGGATCGCTGGTTGGTGCGGACTTGGTGGGCCGAAGGGCCTGTTTCCGCGCTGTATCGCTAAACCAACAGATGAAACTAAAAATTAGCGAGCAAAATTTGATTTGAAACAATTAAAGACAATATTTGTGGTTGTGAGGCTGTTTTAAGGGACTGAGGGAGGAATTTCAGAACTTAGGCCCAAGTAAAATTTAAAGCCTGTCTGCTCATGATTGAACAGTGAAAATATGGAGCGCAGAGCTAGTCAGGGTCGGAAGACCAGAGTGCACGGTGCACATGAGTTCTGGGCACATGAGAAGTGGTTAAGAAAATAGGGAGGTGTGGGGCGTGGAGAGATTTGGTGGTGATGTTCAATTCAAGGAGTTGGCAATCTCTCTTGTGATGGAACAAAATGGTCTTCTCGCCCCTCAGGAAACACAGGCTCAAATGGACGAGGACACCCGGCGTCACGAGGAACTGCGCGAACAGTTCAACCTGTCGGAGCGGCGCATCAGCCTCCTGCAGACGGAGCTGGAGGAGCACCGCAACACACTGGAATCTAGTGAGCGCTCCCGCAAGCTCACCGAGCAGGAGCTGGTGGAAGTAAGCGAGCGGTACAACGAGCTCAACGTGCAGGTAACTAACTGCGAGTAAATGTCGTGAGAGCTAATCAAAAATTAACATTGCCGTCACACACACACACATGAAAGCAAAGGAAAATGATTTGAAAATTTCATGTGATAGGAGCAGAATCAGGCCATTCGGCCCATCAAGTCTACTCCGCCATTCCATCGTGGCTGATCTATCTCTTCCCCTAACCCCATTCTCCTGCCTTCTCCCCGTAACCCCTGACACCCGCACTAATCAAGAATCTATCTATCTCTGCCTTTAAATATCCATTGACTTGGCCTCCACAGCCATCTGTGGCAAAGAATTCCACAGATTCACCACCCTCTGACTATAGATTGATGTTTATATAACTTGAAAGAGGATCTGGTTTGAACTCCAGAACACAATGCTGGCGTCATCATTTTTATTCCTCTCTGCCTATATCTTGCCCTTTAGCTGCTGGAGGTGAGAGTTGAGGCAGGTACTAACTATCACAACGTTTGGCAAACATTGGACAAGTATATGGATCGGACAGGTTTAGAGGGAAATGGGCCAAACGCAGGCAGGTGGGAGTAGTGTAGATGGGACAGGTTGGGTAAGTTGGGCCGAAGGGCCTGTTTCCATGCTGTAAGATTCCATGACTCTATATGGGCTGTAACTGAAATGGATGTTCATGGTCACAGTTTCGAGAGCATAACTGACCTGCAGTGATAGGTAGTTTACAAGTTGTATCTCAGCTCTCAGGCTAACTGCAGCAAATGCAACATCATCCTCCTAGTGTAGGACTGCTGCCCTCGGAGTAGTTTATGATTCACTGCAGATTGCCTCTGTGCAACACTCCTCTTCTTGGGCATCTCACGGAATTGGGAATGACTAACCTGAAGTCCAGTTCCGTGTGGTCTGATGGGGTCGATGTGCACATTGCGGCCACTTCTGGTGCATGGTCATCAGGTTCTCAGCATCGTAATGAATGGGGTCCTTCTCCACTTTGAGTAGTCATGGATCGGTGACGTTTTGGGTCGAGCAACCTTCTTCAGAATTATGAAGATTAGCCCCACTCCCCTGCAAGGTCTGCTGGAGGTGAGGCTGTGGCAAGAAAGATTAGAACCAGTGCAATAGCCTTGTTTGATACCGATCTCCACTGAGAATGGTTCTCTTCTCGACCTTTAAAAGACATTTGGTCAGATATATGGTTAGGAAGAATTTAGAGCTATGGGCCAAATCTAGTCAAATAGCACTAGCCAAACAGGCCAACTTGGCCAGCTTGGACAATGTGGGCCGAAGGGGCTGTTTCCATGCTGTACAGCTCTATGAGCCATTCAATTCATGCTTTATTGTGAGGCAAGTGTAAGATGGAGGTGGATTTCTGAGGAGAGTATTCTAGTGCAACATAGCTAAATATTGGCCAGGCCAATATGTGTGTGAGTCAAGGTGATGAGCCAACACTCTTCCAAAGCAATCAAAGTGGACAGAATAAATTGCCTTCAAACTTTCAATGTTCTTTCCCTTCAGAATAGCACCTTGCTGGTGTACAAGCGGAAACTAGAAGGGGATCTTCAGTCACTCACCCATGAACATGAAGAACTGATTCACGAGTTCCGATCTGCTGATGAGAAGGCCAAGAAGGCCATGAGTGATGTAAGTTCAGTCTAGAATCGCTCCACAATATAAATACTCTTGCTAAATAGTTGTGCATCATTCATTTCATTCAGCCAACATTATTCTTAAACTAATCAATTTTTGGTTTAATTTCCATCCATCATTATGCTTTTAATTTGAAATTACTGCCTCTGGTCCTTATTTTATAATGTTAATGATAGGTTACATTAAATATGACAAATTAATGTGTTTGATCGAGTGTGTCGAGTGTGTTTGATCAGTTTCGTGCCATCGATGCCTGGATATGAACGTGGGTTGAATTTACACCATTTTGTACACATTTTGAAATTTTGGTATTATTAATATTGAAAGCGCCTAATAAGCACAAAAGCCATTTAACCAAAGGTTGATGATATATTTTGACCTGAGTGGATTCGAAGTCCACCACAAGCAGTTACCTGAACGTCCCCTCTTTCTTCTTTGTCCAGGCCACCCGCATGGGCGAGGAACTGCGGCAAGAACAGGAGCACTGCATGCACCTGGAGAAGATCAAGAAGAACTTTGAGATCACCATCAAGGATTTGCAGGGAAAACTGGAGGAAGCTGAGCAAATGGCCCTGAAGGGTGGACGACGTATGATCCAGAAACTGGAGGCAAAGGTGAGGAGAGCAAAGCGGCTGGAGGGGGGTGTCGGGGGCAAAAGATGACCTCAGAAAATGTCCAGTTAATCACTGCCCCAAATCAAAGGGGGGAAGATCATGTCCATAAATCAGAGGAGCAGAATTAAGCCATTCGGCCCATTGGATCTACTCTGCCATTCAATCATGGCTGATCCATCTTTCCCTCTTAACTCCATTCTCCTGCCTTCTCCCCATAACCCTTGACAAAAATAGCGGAGTCAGGGGATATGGGCAGAAGGCAGGAACGGGGTACTGATTGGGGATGATCAGCCATGATCACATTAAATGGTGGTGCTGGCTCGAAGGGCCGAATGGCCTACTCCTGCACCTATTGTCTATTGTCTATTGTCTATTGACACCTTTACTAATCAAGAATCTGTCAATCTCCGCCTTAAAAATAACCAATGCCTCAGCCTCCACAGCCGTCTGTGGCAATGAATTCCATAGATTCACCAGCACCAAAGATGAGATTCCCCGGTGAACATTACATTTCTTTAAGTCTTACGTCAATAGAAATTATCTTTTACTCAAAGAAAAAATAAATTCAAGTTGAGAGGGGCAAGAATGTAAGGGGCAACTTTTTCCACACAGAGGCTGGGGGGTAAATGGAACGAGCTACCAGAGGAGGTAGTTGAATTAGAAACTATAATAGCATTTAAAAGATACTTGGACGTACATGGATAGGAAAGGTTTAGAGGGATACGAGCCAAATGTGGCTAAATGGGACTAGTTGTGATGGGGCACTTTGGTCAGCTTGGACGCGTTGGGCTGAAGGGCATATTTCCATTCTGTGTGACTCCATGGTCCATGAAGAAGATTCTGCCGGGTTAATAGTTTCACAGAATGTGCAGTGCAAGTTGATTTTCATCTATCAATTCGAAGGTATGATCACTTTAAGTCATAGAAATGGCTAATGCTTGCACATGAGTTGTGAAAGATTGATTGATTGATTGGAAGATACAGCATGAAAACAGGCCCTTCAGCCCACGCCGACCATCCATCAACCGTTCCCACTAGTTCTACGTTATCCCACTTTCGCATACACTCCCTATACCCTAGCGGCAAATTTACAAATGGCATTCAACCTAAAACCTACGTGTTTGGGATACGGGAGGAAACCGGAGCAACCCGAGGAAACTCACACAGTCAAATTGAGAACGTGCAAACTCCACACATTCAGCACCTGAGGTCAGGATTGAACCTGGGTTTCTGGCATTGTGAGGCTGCAGCTCTTCCAGTTGCACCGCTCTGCCATCTTTGCAAGCTTACCTTTCTGATTAGCAGTTACATAGATAGATACATCGAAAATAGGTGCAGGAGGAGGCCATTCGGCCCTTCGAGCCAGCAATCGCCATTCACTGTGATCATGGCTGATCATCCACAATCAGTACCCCGTTCCTGCCTTCTCCCCAATTCCCTTGATTCTGCTAGCTGAAAGAGCTCTATCTAACTCTCTTTTGAATGCATCCAGTGAATCGGCCTCCACTGCCTTCTGAGGCAGAGAATTCCACAAATTCATAATGCTCTGGGTGAAAAGGTTTTTCCTCATCTCAGTTCTAAATGGCCTACCCCTTATTCTTAAACTGTGGCCCCTGTTTCTGGACTCCCCCCAACATCGGGAACATGTTGCGTGTTCAGTCCCTTAATAATTTTATATCTTTCTCTAAGATCCCCTCTCATCCTTCTAAATTCCAGTCAATACAAGCCCAGTCGTTCCATTCTTTCATCATATGACAGTCCCGCCATCCCGGGAATTAACCTGGTGAACCTACGCTGCACTCCCTCAATTGCAAGAATGTCCTTCCTCAAATTAAAAGCCGTCCAGTTATAACGTCATGGAAAAATGTGATCACTAAATTGGTGTCTTTGCTTCAATCTAGATCAAGGAGCTGGAGTCTGAGCTGGACACAGAGCAGAAACGCCACGTGGAGACAGTGAAAAATCTGCGTAAGAATGAGCGTCGGCTGAAGGAGCTGATCTTTCAAACCGACGAAGATCACAAGACAAACCAACGCATGCAGGAACTGGTGGAGAAACTGCAGGCCAAACTGAAGAGCTACAAAAGGCAGATTGAAGAGTCTGTAAGTCATCTGTACACCCCTGACCTTGGAACTGTGTTTAGAAAAGCAAGCTATTCTGAATGTCCTCAGTCTGAATGTCCCTCATATCAGGTCCCTCTTTAAAGCAACACCGGAAATTGGAGGAACAGCACCTCATATTCCGCTTGGGGAGTCTGCATCCTGGTGGCATGAACATTGAATTCTCCCAATTCTGTTAGCCCTTGCTGTCTCCTCCCCTTCCTCATCCCTCGGGCTGTCTCCTCCCATCCCTCAGCCCTCGGGCTCCTCCTCCGCCTTTTCCCTTTCTTCTCCCCACCCCCCATCAGTCTGAAGAAGGGTTTCGGCCCGAAACGTTGGCTATTTCCTTCGCTCCATAGATGCTGCTGCACCCGCTGAGTTTCTCCAGCATTTTTGTGTACCTTCGATTTTCCAGCATCTGCAGTTCCTTCTTAAACCCTCTTTAAAGAACATTGTTAATGCCCACAAGTACAGGCTTGATCCTCTTTAATAGCTCCCCTTTTGCTACAGTGGAAAGCTTTTCTCCTGTGTGCTCTCCAGTCAGCAGAAAGACTATTTACAATCAAGCCAATCCAAGTATATAAATACAGGATAAAGGGAATAATGTATACAAATACAGTTTACAGGGAATAAAGATACAATTGAATTGCAATTCCATTTTATGAGACAATACAATATATCCCACAACAGTGACTTTAGACTCTAGAGATACAGTGTGGAAACAGGCCCTTCGGCCCACTGAACCCGTGCCGACCAGCAATCACCCCATACATTAGCACTATCCAACGTGAAGAATTGTCCATCCTAATGCCAACTGATTTGGACATTAATCTCCAACACCCATCTGAAGGACCAGTTGTGACTGTCCCAAACAAAGGACACCAGCTGGAAAAGAGCCAGTAAATATCAGTCGATTGGATCAATATTCACTGCTTCTAAGTGCTTGTCTAAGTGCTTATGTCTAGTGATACGTCCTGAACTGTATACAAAAAAATTAGTTTCACTGTACCTCGGCAGGTGTGACAAGTACAGTGCCATTAAACCATTGTTTCTCTTGAACTCCTCTTTCCCAGGAGGAACAGGCTAACCAAAGCCTGGCCAAATACAGGAAGACTGTGCACGAGTTGGACGATGCCGAGGAGAGAGCGGGAATGGCAGAGTGTGCTCTGAACAAACTCCGCACCAGGAACCGCGTGTCCGCCAGCAAAAGTTTCAGCACCGTCGAGGTCATCCAGGTGTCCTCCAAATCCACTCCCGAGGAGTAGGAAGGGCCTTGCCCCGTCTAGGCCCAGTGGCCCCAACTTCAGTCGCTGAGTCGCCATATGTAAAAGGCACATTAAAGTTTGTCCGTGTTGAACATTTCATTTGTTCCATGCCTCTGTATTCTTTACTGGCTCAGAATGTACAATAGATTGTCTGATTGAAAGGTACAGCGCGGAAACAGGCCCTTCAGCCCACCGAGTCCATGTCGAACATCCATCCATTTTCTCCAGCAACATTGGATAAAATTACCTTCAACACCAGCAGCTTAATTGATAAAATGGATCATCCATTTACACTAGTTCTATGTTATCCCACTTCTGTCACCATTCCCTACACACTAGAGGCAATTTAACCTAAGGCCAATTAACCTAAAAATCCGCACGTCTTTGGGGTGTGAGAGGAAACCGGAGCAGCCGGAGGTAACCCACGCGGTCGTAGCGAGAACATGCAAACTCCACACAGACAGCAACTAATACTGACTGATCCGAAATCAGGATCAAGCCTGGGTCTCTGGTGCTGTGAGGCATTAGCTGCTCCACTGTATATTTGATCTCTTTGGATAGCATGCAAACCAAAGCTTTACACTGTACCTTGCTACACATGACAATAATATAATGAATTGAATTGAATAAACTTTATTAGCCAAGTATGTATACACACAAGGAATTTGCCTTGGTGCTTTGCTCGCAAGCATAACAACACACGATATTCAGTAGTCAATTAAAATTAAATCATTAGAATTTAAACATGTGAAGAATAAAATAAAATACCAGAGCAAAAGGAGGCTACAGACTTTTGGTTGTTGAGTAGAGCTACTACTCGAGGAAAAAAATTGTTTTTATGTCTGGCTGTGGCGGCTTTTGACATTTGGGAGTCGCCTCCCAGAGGGAAGTGCTTCAAAGAGTTTGTGACCAGGGTGAGAGGGGTCAGAGATGATCTTACCCGCTCGCTTCCTGGCCCTTGCAGTGTACAGTTCGTCAATGGGGGCGAAGGTTGCAGCCAACAACCTTCTCAGCTGATCGAACGATGCGCTGCAGCCTCCAGATGTCGTGCTTGGTGGCTGAGCCAAAGCAGACCATGCTGGAGAAGGTGAGGACAGACCCTATGATGGCCGTATAAAACTGGACCATCATTGCTTGTGGCAGATTGTGTTTTCTCAGCTGCCGCAGGCAAGTGGGACTAGTGTAGCTGGGACATTGTTGGCCAGTGTGGGCGAGTTGGGCTGAAGGGCCTGCTTCCCTCTATGACTGTATCACTCTATGACTCTAAGTACATCCTCTGTTGGGCCTTTTTGACTGTGGAGTTAATGGTGGCCTCCCATTTTAGGTCCTTGGAGATGATGGTTCCAAGTAACTTAAAAGACTCCACAGATGTGACTGTGGTGTTGTTGATGGTGAGTGAGGGGAGGGGAGGGGGAGCTCTCCTAAAGTCTACAATCAATTTCACTGCCTTAAGAGCATTGAGCTCCAGGTTGTTGCGATGGCACCAGGACGCCAGCTGTGACACTTCCTGTCTGTAGGCAGATTCCTCTCCAACCTGGATCAGTCAAATTAGGGTTGTGTCATCCGCAAACTTGAGAAGCTTGACAGAGGTGTCTGTGGAGGTGCAGTCATTGGTGTAGAGAGAGTAGAGGAGAGGAGAGAGTACGCAGCCTTGCGGTGCTCCTATGCTGAGGGTCAGCGGGTCCGAGATGTGCTTTCCCAGCCTCACATGCTGCTTCCTGTCTGTCAGGAAGTTGGTGATCCACTGACAACGGGTTCAGGCACAGTCAACTCGGAAAGTTTGGAGTGTAGTAGCTCTGGCACAGTGGTGTTGAATGCAGAGCTACTATAAACTTCACAAACAAAATCCTTGCATAGGTCCCCTGGCGGTCTAGGTGCTGGAGGATGAAGTGCAGGTCTAGATTGACTGCGTCATCCACAGATCTATTGGCCCGGTATGCAAACTTCAGGGGGTCCAGCAGGGCATTTTTTTTTGATGTTTTTCAGGTGGGCCAGCACGTCTTTGAAGGGTTTCCATGATTATAGGGGTCAGTGCGACAGACCTGTCGTCATTAAGACCAGCAATCCATGGGTTTTTGGGCACAGGAACAATAGTGGAGATTTTGAAGCAGGCAGGGACAGTGTAGGTTTGCTGGGACCGATTCAAAATGTCTGTGGAGACCTGTGCCGGTTGTTCGGCACAGAGCTTGAGGGTGGAGGGGGAAACATTGTCCGGTCCTGGAGATTTCTGGCTTTACTGTCCCCTGAATAGCTTTTCCACCTCCTCAAATTCTATTGTTAGTGATGGAGAAGTGGCCAGACTGATGTTGGGCAGCAAGGAGGAGGGGAGGAGGTGAGGAGGGCCCAGTCTTTGCAGACTGGCTGTAAGTGGGTGAAGTGGTGATTTGGAGGAGTGGGTGGGGGAGGGGGTACTGGGGTTATGTTACTGTCTCTCGAACCTGCAGTCGAACTCATTCAGGTCGTTGGTCCGCTGACGATTGTCCAAGGAGCGGGGGGGGGGGGGTTTCCTCTTGAAGCTAGTGATTTCTTGCAAGCCCTTCCACACTGAAGAAGAGTCATTAGCTGAGAACTTGCTCCTCAACTTCTCATAGTACCTTTCCTTGGCAGCTCTGATTCCTCTTCTCAGCTTGTACTTGTACTGCCTGTAGAGATCTGCATCCCTGCTCCGGTAGGCCTCCTCTTTAGACTGGTGGGGCTGTCTGAATTAGACAATAGACAATAGACAATAGACAATAGGTGCAGGAGTAGGCCATTCGCCCCTTCAACCCGTATTAATCAAGAATCCAGCTATCTCTGCCTTAAAAGTATCCATTGACCTTTGGCCTCCACAGCCGTCTGCAGCAAAGAATTCCACAGATTCACCACCTGACGTTATTGACTTGTTGCATCTTCTTCTCAAAACCAAAATATGTTGGTGTTAATATTGGTGTCGGACTTATTATTTTAATATCTATTTATTGCGTGTCACTAAAGAATGTAAGTCAATGGACAATAGACAATACGTGCAGGAGTAGGCTATTCGGCCCTTCGAGCCAGCACCGCTATTCAATGTGATCATGGCTGATCATCCCCAATCAGTACCCCGTTCCTGCCTTCTCCCCATATCCCCTGACTCCGCTATCTTTAACAGCCCTATCTAGCTCTCTCTTGAAAGTATCCAGAGAACCTGCGTCCACCGCCCTTTGAGGCAGAGAATTCCACAGACTCACCACTCTCTGTGAGAAAAAGTGTTTCCTCGTCTCCGTTCTAAACGGGTTACTCCTTATTCTTAAACTGTGGCCCCTGGTTCTGGAATTCTGCTGTAAACCAAGGCTTGTCGTTGTTGAACCTGATCCGTGTCCGAGTGGGAATGCAACTGTCCTTACAAAAGCTGACATATCATGTCAAGGCGTCTGTGTAAACCAAAACCTAAACATAAATGATGTTATTATTGGTTTCTTTTTATCAGTAACACTCGTGGATCAGGATCAGGGGTAGCTGATTGAGACCGAGACCAGGACAGTTACGGAGTGTCAATGATCTTTGCCACTCAATCCTACCAGAGTTATCCAAGAGAGGGCGAGTGATGTAAATAGCACACAGTTCAATCCTTATGGCATTTAAATATCTCTGATTAAAAATGAAGCTGCATTGAAGTAGACATCATCCGGAGGGTGTGTCGGGTTTTAAGTTCTGCTTTTGCCACATGTACCACGTGCCAAAATTCCTAATCCAAAAAAGAATTTACTTGCTCTCATGAGTGTCCCTCACGGATTAAACAGCTGGCTCCTGGGATGAGAGTTCTGTCATGAGAAGAGATTGAAAAGACTAGTTTAGTTTAGTTCATTATTGTCACGTGTACCGAGGTACAGTGAAAAGCTTTTGTTTCGTTTTTTAGTTTAGTTTAGAGATACAGCGCGGAAACAGGCCCTTTCAGCCCACCGGGTCCGCGCCGACCAGCGATCCCCGCACATTAATACTATCCTATGCCCACTAGGGACAATTTTTACATTTACCAATCCAATTAACCTACATACCTGTACGTCTTTGGAGTGTGGGAGGAAACCGAAGATCTCGGAGAAAACCCACGCATGTCACGGGGAGAACGTGCAAACTCCGTACAGACAGCACCTGTAGTCGGGATCGACCCCGGGTCTCCGGCGCAGCATTTGCTACCGCTGCACCAACCTTGCTATCCAGTCAGCAAAAAGACGATACGTGTTCACAACCAAGCTGTCCACAGTGTGCAGATACAGGATAAAGGGTATGCTTTCAGTGCAAGATAAAGTCCAATAAAGTCCGATTAAAGATAGTCCGAGGATCTCCATAGAAACATAGAAACATAGAAAATAGGTGCAGGAGTAGGCCATTCGACCCTTCGAGCTTGCACCGCCATTCAATATGATCATGGCTGATCATCCAACTCAGTATCCTGTACCTGCCTTCTCGCCATACCCCCTGATCCCTTTAGCCACAAGGGCCACATCTAACTCCCTCTTAAATATAGCCAATGAACTGGCCTCAACTACCTTCTGTGGCAGAGAATTCCACAGATTCACCACTCTCTGTGTGAAAAATGTTTTTCTCATCTCGGTCCTAAAAGACTTCCCCCTTATCCTTAAACTGTGACCCCTTGTTCTGGGCATCCCCAACATCGGGAATAATCTTCCTGCATCTAGCCTGTCCAACCCCTTAAGATTTTTGTAAGTTTCTATAAGATCCCCCCTCAATCTTCTAAATTATAGCGAGTGCAAGCCGAATCTATCCAGTCTTTCTTCATATGAAAGTCCTGCCATCCCAGGAATCAGTCTGGTGAACCTTCTCTGTACTCCCTCTATGGCAAGAATGTCTTTCCTCAGATTAGGAGACCAAAACTGTACGCAATACTCCAGGTGTGGTCTCACCAAGACCCTGTACAACTGCAGTAGAACCTCCCTGTTCTTATACTCAAATCCTTTTGCTATGAATGCTAACATACCATTCGCTTTCTTCACTACCTGCTGCACCTGCATGCCTACTTTCAATGACTGGTGTACCATGACACCCAGGTCTCGTTGCATCTCCCCTTTTCCTAATCGGCCACCATTCAGATAATAGTCTACTTTCCTGTTTTTGCCACCAAAGTGGATAACCTCACATTTATCCACATTATACTGCATCTGCCATGCATTTGCCCACTCACCCAACCTATCCAAGTCACCTTGCAGGCTCCTAGCATCCTCCTCACAGCTAACATTGCCCCCCAGCTTTGTGTCATCTGCAAGGAGATGTTGCATTCAATTCCCTCACCCAGATCATTAATATATATTGTAAATAGCTGGGGTCCCAGCACTGAGCCTTGCGGTACCCCACTAGTCACTGCCTGCCATTCTGAAAAGGACCCGTTTACTCCTACTCTTTGCTTCCTGTCTGCCAGCCAGTTCTCTATCCACATCAATACTGAACACCCAATACCATGTGCTTTAAGTTTGCATACTAATCTCTTATGTGGGACCTGGTCGAAAGCCTTCTGAAAGTCCAGATATAACACATCCACTGGTTCTCCCTTATCCACTCTACTAGTTACATTCTCGAAAAATTCTATAAGATTCGTCAGACATGATTTACCTTTCATAAATCCATGCTGACTTTGTCCAATGAATTCACCACTTTCAAAATGTGCTGCTATCCCATCTTTAATAACTGACTCTAGCATTTTCCCCACTACCGATGTTAGACTAACTGGTCTGTAATTCCCCGTTTTCTCTCTCCCTCACTTTTTAAAAAGTGGGGTTACATTAGCTTCCCTCCAATCCTCAGGAACTACTCCAGAATCTAAAGAGTTTTGAAAAATTATCACGAATGCATCCACTATTTCTGGGGCTACTTCCTTAAGTACTCTGGGATGCAACTTATCTGGCCCTGGGGATTTATCGGCCTTTAATCCATTCAATTTACCTAGCACCACTTCCCGGCTAACCTGGATTTCACTCAGTTCCTCCATCTCATTTGAACCCCGGTCCCCTGCTATTTCCAGCAGATTATTTATGTCTTCCTTAGTGAAGACAGAACCAAAGTAGTTATTCAATTGGTCTGCCATGTCCTTGTTCCCCATGATCAATTCGCCTGTTTCTGACTGCAAGGGACCTACATTTGTTTTAATTAATCTTTTTCTCTTCACATATCTATAAAAACGTTTGCAGTCAGCTTTTATGTTCCCTGCCAGTTTTCTTTCATAATCTATTTTCCCTTTCCTAATTAAGCCCTTTGTCCTCCTCTACTGGATTCTGAATTTCTCCCAGTTCCCTGGTAGGCTGCTTTTTCTGGCTAATTTGCATGCTTCCTCTTTTGTTTTGATACTATCCCTGATTTCCCTTGTTATCCACGGATGCACTACCTTCCCTGATTTATTCTTTTGCCAAACTGGGATGAACAATTGTTGTAGTTCATCCATGCAGTCTTTAAATGCCTTCCATTGCATATCCACTGTCAACCCTTTAAGAATCAATTGCCAGTCTATCTTGGCCAATTCACGTTTCATACCCTCAAAGTTACCTTTCTTTAACTCCAATGTGATAGATGGTCACATTGTCCACACTGACCAGCGATCACCCCGTACATTAGCACAATCTAAACATTACAGACAATTTACAATGTTTTACCAAAACCAATTAACCCACACACCTGTATGTCTTTGGAGTGAGGGAGGAACCGGAGCACCTGGAAAAACCCACGCGGTCACAGGGAGAACGTACAAACTCCATCAGGATCAAACCAAGGTGAGATGAGGGAGATACAGATGATGGGGGGGGGGGGTTGATGGCAGAAGATGGAGTAATTGCCAAAGGCTAGAGGTGAAAAGGAAACAAAAGGATGTCAGATAAGAAAAGAGAAGTGAAGGTGGTGAAAAGATTGTTTGATATAAAGTTCTGAGGAAGGAGAAGCTTCAAGAATATCAGTAAGATGAACGGTGTGCAAGTGGTGAATTTCTAAGTGCTTTGCCCATTCAGCCTTTACATTGTTAATTGAAGAGGGTATCAGGCACAATATCTTTATTGTTAATCTGAGAGAATGTTTGTTTGTGTCGTTACTGTTGTGGATTGAGTTCTTCTCAACTACTTTGCTGATGTTAGTGGGCTTTTTAAAGCTAACACCTATGAGGCCACATCAGAGGTGCCTCACGCCCTTAACATGCAGCATCGCTGAACGCACCCTGTTATTTGATCAGTTATTACATGTGTGAACATGTTCCAACCTGTGGGAGCAAATAGACCAAGTCAGACAGATGCAGGAAGCAAGCACTCAAGTTAAAGCAGCAGTCAGGCACAAGAAAGGGTTTGAGTAGAAACAAGGAACTGCAGACGCTGGTTAATACACAAGAGGACACAGAGTGCTGGAGTAACTCAGCGGGTCAGGCAGCATCTCCGGAGAACCTGGATAGGTGATGTTTAACAAAGCGCTGGAGTAACTCAGGGGGTCAGGCAGCATCTCCGGAGAACCTGGAGAGGTGACGTTTCACAGAGTGCTGGAGTAACTCAGCGGGTCAGGCAGCATCTGTGGAGAACATGGAGAGGTGACGTTTCACAGAGTGCTGGAGTAACTCAGCGGGTCAGGCAGCATCTCCGGAGAACCTGGAGAGGTGACGTTTCACAGTGCTGGAGTAACTCAGCGGGTCAGGCAGCATCTCCGGAGAACATGGAGAGGTGACGTTTCACAGAGTGCTGGAGTAACTCAGCGGGTCAGGCAGCATCTCCGGAGAACCTGGAGAGGTGACGTTTCACAGAGTGCTGGAGTAACTTAGCGGGTCAGGCAGCATCTCTGGAGAACCTGGAGAGGTGACGTTTCACAGAGTGCTGGAGTAACTCAGCGGGTCAGGCAGCATCTCTGGAGAACCTGGAGAGGTGACGTTTCACAGAGTGCTGGAGTAACTCAGCGGGTCAGGCAGCATCTCTGGAGAACATGGAGAGGTGACCTTTCAGGACAGGACTCTTCTTCAGACTCGTTGATAAACATCAATGATTTACACAATACTAACACTCTGAAAAACCCAGATAATTCATGGCTTGACTCATGTATGTTTAATCGGACGTGATAAATCTCATTAAAAAATGCAGTTTCGTTTTAATAAAAGGCAGTTTTTAATATCCCATAATACAATAATTTGAAAAAGAGAAATCTGACCCGTCTTTCTAAACATTTTTCAAATAAATTTAAATTTGGAAAAACCTAGTTAGATACATTCGCGTGACGGAATTTTACATGGATATTTTGCCCATTGTAGTGTAGTGCAATATTTCACCCAGCGTCTAATCATTTTTCTTCTAATCATTTGCATTTGTTGTGATGTTCATCAAGGACAATTTCAACCACAAAGGTCTCCTATTTATAATTCAATTATTCTTAATATTTTGTCTGAAGAAGTCTGACGAAACATTTTAGTCTGAAGAAGGGTCTCGACCTGAAATGTCACCTATTCCTTCTCGCCAGAGATGCTGCCTGTCCCGCTGAGTTACTCCAGCATTTTGTGTCTATCTTGTTAATATATTTGCATACTTCATATCTGCATATTAGGAGGAGGAGCTATCTTGGAGAACGGCTGCTAACCAGCAGCCGTCCGTTCAATTCACTTTTTTATTTAGTTTTTAGTTTTTTTCCTGTCTATGTCTAGGGGAATTTTGACTTTTAATGTGGGGGGGTAAGGGGGAAACTATCTCTAGGTCCCTACCTGGTCGGTGAGGCAGCTTTTTCTCCGGGCTGCCCCGTCGACCCGTCCTTGCGGCCTACCAGCGGGCGTGGAGCGGCGTTTTCCTGGCGGGGACCGCCCAGCACCTTCAGCTTCGGTGGCGGCACAGCGCTGGAGCGCTATCGCGGAGCGGGCGATGCCTTGCCTGGGTCGCCGCGCTGGATCGACGCGCTGGAGCTCCGGTGAGCTGCGACCGCCGAGCTCAACACCTCCGGGCTGCGGGTCTGCGGAGCTACCAGCTGCGGGCGGCGGCGCCGACCCCAACATCGGGAGCCTCGGAGCTCCAAATCGGCGTGGCCTTGTCGGCTTCAGGTGCCACGGACTCCGTGTTGTTGCCCCAGCCGCTGCGAGGACTCTCCCGACGCCGGGGCAACAACACCCGGCGAGAACGGCCAGGAACATCGGGCCTCCGTAGAGGCAACTGTGGAGGCCTCAATAGGCCTGACTTTGGGTGAACTGGGGTTGGGGACTGGACATTGTGCCTTCCCCCACAGTGGTAATCATTGTGGGGGGATGATTTTGTGTGTAATGTGTAGTGTCTATGTTAGTCTTTGTCCAAGATGGCGGTCGGAAGGGAGAGTGGACGCTGGCGCGCTTTAGCAGCCGCTGCTCTCTCTTCCATATTGTGTTTTTGATTTTTGTTTTTGGATTTAATTCTATCTTTAATTTGTGTTCTGGTGATGTCTTTGCTATTTATTTCATTCCGCTTACATGTTTCTACACTATTTGTTAAACTTTGTAAGGTGTCCTTGAGACTTTGTGAAAGGCGCCCATAAATAAAATCTATTATTATTATTATTATACTTCATAAGCAAGGTAACAAATGGGTAATATGGCTTCTCAATTGCGCGAGACATGTTCTGCTTCAAGAACACATTATTTTTCTAAGTGTTGGTCTCCTCTGAGATTGAGGTAATTTACATTTCAAGATTTGAATACATTTGCAGAATAGTACGTGAGATTTTCTGACAAAGGTATCAGCGGTTAATACAACAACTGAACAGACCTCAATACAAAACATCAATATAAATGCACAGTTAGAGCGAGAGGCATGGGAATTAAACTGACAACTGATTGAAGACACACATGGTATATCTAGCATCAGAATGACACAGCGCAGACTGGCTCTTTGTAAGAGGTATCTCTGATTTTTCATCTGATTTTTCCCCCGAGCCCAGTAATTTAGCTGTGCTCATGTTTTTAATCAAACCCTTTAGTAAATCATTTTAGAATCTTTTCTGTCAGCCTTTCAGGCAGTGAATTTGGATCCAAACAAGTGAAATAATTGTCTGAATTTCATCTCACTCCTTTGCCTTATATTTGAGTCCTGTGTTATTGATCCATTTATCCATCAGAACAGTTTATCCTCAATTAAATTGTCCTTAATTGTACACACTTTTTCATAACTTTACTCTCGCCATGGACACAGAACATCCCTCTTCACTGCTGATCAAAACAGAATGGCAGCATTTCTCTGTTTAAGTAAGATCAGTAAGCAAGTGGGATTGTCAACAATCCACTAACATGTGCAGCGAATAGAGCAATGTATCAAAAGTCATCAAAACTTAGCAGGTCAGGCAGCATCTCTGGTAATATAGAGTGAAAATAGCGTGGAATCAAGCCCTTCGGCCCAACTTGCCCACATCGACCAACATGCCCCATCTACACTAGTCTCACCTGCCTGTGTTTGGCCCTTATCCCTCTACAAGCTCAGGCCTGGTTAGTACTTGGATAGGATTCCGCCTGGGAATACCAGATGCCTTAGATTTGGGGCGGCGCGGTGAAGCAGCGGTGGAATTGCATCATCACAGAGCCAGAAACCCGGGTTCAATCCTGACTACAGGTGCTGTCTGTATGGAGTTTGCACATTCGCCCAGTGACCTGTGTGGGTTTTCTCCGGGAGCTCCGGTTTCCTCCCACACTCCTACAGGTTTGTAGGCTACTTGGCTTGGTAAAATTAGAAATTGTCCATAGTGTGTAGGATAGTGTTATTGTGCGGGGATTGTTGGTCGGCACGGACTCGGTGGGCCGAAGGGCCTGTTTCCACACTGTATCTAGAAACTAACCTAAATCGTTCTCTCCTCACCTTAAACCTATGTCCTCTGGTTCTCGATTCCTCTACTCTGGGCAAGAGTAATGTATTGTCCGATCTATTCCTCTCATGACTTTGTACACCTCTATAAAATCACCCCCCACCCACTTGTGCTTAATGGAATAAAGTCCAAGCATGCTCAACCTCTCCCTATACATAGCTCAGACCCTAGCGTCATGGCAACATCCTAGTGACTTTTTTCTGCACCCTTTCCTGCTGGACAATATCTTTCCTATCACATGATGCTCAAAACTGAACACAATACTCTAAATGTGGCCCCGTCCACGTCTTATTTAACTGCAACATGACCTCCCAACTTCTTTACTCGGAAGGACACAAAGTGCTGGGGTCATTCAGCAGGTCAGGCAGCATCTCTGGAGAGAATGAATAGATGACATTTCGAGTCAAGACCCTTCACCCTGACCATCTTCTCAAGGTATGCCTACTTTGAAGAAATTCTCATCTCCTCAAGTTCAGGCAGCATC
>CM075981.1:78132933-78257600 GCA_038087875.1 Malacoraja senta | reverse complement strand
CTGTAAAATTGTTCCTAGTGCGTAGGATAGTGCTAGTGTACGGAGTGATCACTGGACTTGGTGGGCCGAAGGGTCTGTTTCCACGCTGTATCTCTAAAGTATAAAGTAAAGGTTAGGGACTGCTCCTAACAGCACTTTTGTATGGATTGATTTATTCATCTGATAATAAACAGAGCACCAGCATTGCTGCCCTTTGGGAGTATTGCAAAACCATTAGACATTCTAAAACTTGTCTCTTAGTCAAGCCAGACATTCACAACATAACACAGAATTGTCCATTCGTTCTCAGAAATCTTATTTTTAATGTTCTTGCAACTGTGTACAAACGCATATGTATCCACCACCTAGTTGATGTACTTCACAATGGATACTATTTTAAAACTAGAAACACCATTGAGTCACTGCCTATTTATTGATAGGTTTTGATTGTGAATCTCTAACGGTTTTGAAATAATCCCAACAATGGGCAGACAAGATTGTTCTCTATTTATTATCAGGGAAGTAAATCAAACATACAAAAGTAAAGGGCCTGTCCCACTAACACGACTTTTCAGCGACTGTCTTCGACCTTCAAGCTCGAGGGCACTCGCCTGAAATACCTCGAGCTGGATCGACCGTCAGCGATGAAACCGCGAGCCGGATCGACCGTCTACACACACAAACACATCGCAAAGGCGGGGGCCAGGGAAAGCGGGTGAGCGCTGTCTGAAATTCACACCCGCGATGAACAGGAAGGTAAAAGACGGCTGGCACAGTTACGTTAAGTCCTTTAGAGAACCCGGAGGGGGATAGGGGGGGAAAGGGGGGGAAGAAGAAATGGAGACACTTTTAAGAAGCCAGACAACTTTTAATAAAGTTTAGCGGGCATTTAACATTACCGGTCGGTTTACTTACCTTTATTTCTCAACGAGCTTAACCTTTGACTACCTTCGATTGCCTTTGATTACCTACGATAGCATTACGACCTACTACGACCTCGACTAAACCTACGAGTAAAAAAACATTTTTCAGCTTGTTAAAAAAACGCCGCTACTTAGCTGAGGCCTCGAGTACGCGGGGACTAATCTCGAGCATGAAGGAGAGTTACAAACACCTTCTAGGACCTCCTAGGACCTCGTGTCGACCATGCTGCGAGTATGAGTCGAGGGCAAACTCTTCTAAACTCGTGAATTAGGTTGCCGCAGTGGGACAGGCCTTTAACCCTTGCATCCCCTCTCTCTCCATCCGTCTCCCACCCAGTTGTACCACCTTCAAAGTTGTCTTGTTTAGTTTCATTGTAACTCATTTTCACCTAGCCCACAGCTAACAATGGCCTGTTTCCTTTATCATCGTTACTTTTTTGCATACCTTTCATTAATTTGTTCTATATCCATCTTTATTACCCATATCTCTCATTTCCCTTTCCCTGACTCTCAGTCCGAAGAAGGATCTCAACTCGAAACGTCACCTATTCCTTTCCTCCAGAGATGCTCTCTGACCGGCTGAGTTACTCCAACTTTTTGTGTCTATCTTCAGTTTAAACCAGCATCTGCAGTTCCTTTCTACGTACAAAAGAGATTGTAGGAACAGGCCTTGATCTCTTCTGAGTTGGGTGATTAATGCGAGACAACAGAAAGATTGCTACATTTATTGTTTTTGAATTGTTCAATGTTATTTTATTGTCACATGTACCTAGGTACAGTGAAATTCTTTTTTGCATGGTAAAATGTTCAGTAAAAATCTTTGTATACATAGGCTCAATCATACTTAAATACAAGACTGTAAGGATAGTAGATTACACTAAGACAGTACACGTTGCCACGTTTCCAGCGCCATCTTGTACCCTTCAAGTTTAAAGTTTAATAAATGTAGTCTTTAGTGTACAGTGTATAACTGTCGTGTAGTTATGAAACAACTCTTCTCTATACCGTTGCAATATTTTTCTTCACCATATACTTATTCAGTTCCCTCCCTCACTATGGGTCCTGACAAACTCATTTCTGTATCTTTCTCTTAATTCTCTTCCCCTTTGTTTTACACTTGCGGCCTTTAGTCCGTAACCCTTCCATCAAAGTGAATAGCTTCCCGCTATCCACTCGGCCTAATATCTGCTCATTTTATATATTTATTTTGGCCATTTAGAGGAAAAACTTTATCACCCAGAGAGTTGTGAATCTGTGGAATTCTCTGCCTCAGAAGGCAGTGGAGGCCGATTCTCTGGATGCTTTCAAGAGAGAGTTAGATAGAGCTCTTAAAGATTGCGGAGTCGAGGGATATGGGGAGAAGGCAGGAACAGGGTACTGATTGTGGATGATCAGCCATGATCACAGTGAATGGCGGTGGCTGGCTCGAAGGGCCGAATGGCCTACTCCTGCACGTATTGTCTATCTCCCCTCAGACATCTCCTCCAAAGAAAACACACCCAGCCTCTCAAATCCTTGGAACTGTAGTCCCTCATTCCAGGAATGATTCTTTTCTCGAGTCTCGCTGGAAAGGGTTTGCATGCTTACTGTAATGTGTTGACCAGAATTGAACACGGTATTCCAGTTGAATCGCATCTACTGTTTCTTAACTTTAACTAGCTTGAACTCTCTGTGACATCTCTCTCTGGCAATATAATGTGCAATACTGTGGCATTCTCTTTGTTCACTGCCGCAAGCCTTTTCTTCTCATTCCTTCCCTGTAGTTCTCAGACACTTAAAATATCTCCAATATTTAATGCAAGGGCCTGTTTCCTTGAATCAAGTTTTTGTTGTTATGATTATATCATAGTGTCAAGTGGGTATCAGTGAAAGCTCAGCTCGCCTATCCTAGAAACATAGAAACATAGAAAATAGGTGCAGGAGTAGGCCATTCGGCCCTTCGAGCCTGCACCGCCATTTGATATGATCATGGCTGATCATCCAACTCAGTATCCCATCCCTGCCTTCTCTCCATACCCCCTGATCCCTTTAGCCACAAGGGCCACATCTAACTCCCTCTTAAATATAGCCAATGAACTGGCCTCAACTACCTTCTGTGGCAGAGAATTCCACAGATTCACCACTCTCTGTGTAAAAAATGATTTCCTCATCTCGGTCCTAAAAGTCTTCCCTCTTATCCTTAAACTGTGACCCCTAGTTCTGGACTTCACCAACATCGGGAATAATCTTCCTGCATCTAGCCTGTCCAGCCCCTTAAGAATTTTGTAAGTTTCTATAAGATCCCCCCTCAGTCTTCTGAATTCCAACATGTACAAGCCGAGTCTATCCAGTCTTTCCTCATATGAAAGTCCTGCCATCCCAGGAATCAGTCTGGTGAACCTTCTCTGTACTCCCTCTATGGCAAGAATGTATTTCCTCAGATTAGGAGACCAAAACTGTACGCAATACTCCAGGTGTGGTCTCACCAAGACCCTGTACAACTGCAGTAGAACCTCCCTGCTCTTATACTCAAATCCTTTTGCTATGAATGCTAACATACCATTTGCTTTCTTCACTGCCTGCTGCACCTGCATTCCTACTTTCAATGACTGGTGTACCATGACACCCAGGTCTCGTTGTATCTCCCCTTTTCCTAATCGGCCACCATTCAGATAATAGTCTACTTTCCTGTTTTTGCCACGAAAGTGGATAACCTCACATTTATCCACATTATACTGCATCTGCCATGCCTTTGCCCACTCACCCAACCTATCCAAGTCACCTTGCAGCCTCCTAGCATCCTCCTCACAGCTAACACTGCCCCCCAGCTTTGTGTCATCCGCAAACTTGGAGATGTTGCATTCAATTCCCTCATCCAGATCATTAATATATATTGTAAATAGCTGGGGTCCCAGCACTGAGCCTTGCGGTACCCCACTAGTCACTGCCTGCCATTCTTAAAAGGACCCTACTCCTACTCTTTGCTTCCTGTCTGCCAGCCAGTTCTCTATCCACATCAATACTGAACCCCCAATACCATGTGTTTTAAGTTTGTATGCTAATCTCTTATGTGGGACCTTGTCGAAAGCCTTCTGAAAGTCCAGATATAACACATCCACTGGTTCTCCCTTATCCACTCTACTAGTTACATTCTCGAAAAATTCTATAAGATTCGTCAGACATGATTTATCTTTCATAAATCCATGCTGACTTTGTCCAATGAACTCACCACTTTCCAAATGTGCTGCTATCTCATCTTTAATAACTGACTCCAGAATTTTCCCCACCACCGATGTTAGACTAACTGGTCTGTAATTCCCTGTTTTCTCTCTCCCTCCCTTTTTAAAAAGTGAGGTTACATTAGCTACCCTCCAGTCCTCAGGAACTACTCCAGAATCTAAAGAGTTTTGAAAAATTATCACTAATGCATCCACTATTTCGGCGGCTACTTCCTTAAGTACTCTGGGATGCAACTTATCCGGCCCTGGGGATTTATCGGCCTTTAATCCATTCAATTTACCTAACACCACTTCCCGGCTAACCTGGATTTCACTCAGTTCCTCCATCTCATTTAACCCCCGGTCCCTTGCTATTTCCGGCAGATTATTTATGTCTTCCTTAGTGAAGACAGAACCAAAGTAATTATTCAATTGGTCTGTCATGTCCTTGTTCCCCATGATCAATTCGCCTGTTTCTGACTGCA
The DNA here is from genome assembly GCA_038087875.1 of Malacoraja senta. Classification (NCBI taxonomy): domain Eukaryota; kingdom Metazoa; phylum Chordata; class Chondrichthyes; order Rajiformes; family Rajidae; genus Malacoraja; species Malacoraja senta. Next base: position 78,253,016 of record CM075981.1, on the reverse strand, counting down.
AGGGACCTACATTTGTTTTAACTAATCTTTTCCTCTTGACATATCTATAAAATCTTTTGCAGTCAGTTTTTATGTTCCCTGCCAGTTTTCTTTCATAATCTATTTTCCCTTTCCTAATTAAGCCTTTTGTCCTCCTCTGCTGGACTCTGAATTTCTCCCAGTCCTCTGGTAGGCTGCTTGTTCTGGCTAATTTGTAGGCTTCCTCTTTTGTTTTTGATACTATCCCTGATTTCCCTTGTTATCCACGGATGCACTACCTTCCCTGATTTATTCTTTTGCCAAACTGGGATGAACACTTGTTGTAGTTCATCCATGCAGTTTTTAAATGCCTTCCATTGCATATCCACCGTCAACCCTTTAAGAATCATTGGCCAGTCTATCTTGGCCAATTCACGTCTCATACCCTCAAAGTCACCTTTCTTTAAGTTCAGGATCTTTGTTTCTGAATTAACAATGTCACTCTCCATCCTAATGAAAAACTCAACCATATTATGGTCACTCTTGCCCAAGGGGCCACGCACAACAAGACTGCTAACTAACCCTTCCTCATTACTCAATACCTAGTCTAGAATAGCCTGCTCTCTCGTTGGTTCTTCTACATGTTGGTTTAGAAAACTATCCCGCATACATTCCAAGAAATCCTCTTCCTCAGCACCCCTGCCAATTTGATTCACCCAATCTATATGTAGATTGAAGTCACCCATTATAATGGTTTTACCTTTGTTGCACGCGTTTCTAATTTCCTGTTTGATGCCATCCCCTACTCCACTACTACTGTTAGGTGGCCGGTACACCACTCCCACTAGCGTTTTCTGCCCCTTAGTGTTTCGCAGCTCTACCCATATCAATTCCACATCCTCCAAGCTAATGTCCTTCCTTTCTATTGCGTTAATCTCCTCTCTAACCAGCAATGCTACCCCGCCTCCTTTTCCTTTCTGTCTATCCCTCCTGAATATTGAATATCCCTGAATGTTCAGCTCCCAGCCTTGGTCACCCTGGAGCCATGTCTCCGTGATCCCAACTATATCATATTCATTAATAACTATCTGCACATTCAACTCATCCACCTTATTACGAATGCTCCTTGCATTAAGATACAAAGCCTTCAGGCTTGTCTTTACAACACTCTTACCCCTTATACAATTATGTTGAAAAGTGGCCCTTTTTGATTTTTGCCCTGGTTTTGTCTGCCTGCCACTTTTACTTTTCACCTTGCTACCTATTGCTTCTACCCTCATTTTACACCCCCTGCCTCTCTGCTCTTGCACCCATCCCCCTGCCACATTAGTTTAAATCCTCCCCGACAGCACGAGCAAACACTCCCCCAAGGACATTGGTTCCATTCCAGCCCAGGTGCAGACCGTCCTGTTTGTACTGGTCCCACCTCCCCCAGAACTGGTTCCAATGCCCTAAAAATTTGAATCCCTCCCCCTTGCACCATTTTTCAAGCCACGTATTCATCTGCAATATCCTCCTATTTCTACTCTGACTGGCCCGTGGTACTGGTAGTAATCCAGAGATTATTACCTTTGAGGTCCTACTTTTAAGTTTATCTCCTAGCTCCCTAAATTCACCTTGTCGGACCTCATCCCTTTTTTTTTACCTATATCCTACTTGCCCCTCCAAGCATGTTCACAGTCAGGCCTCTTTGGCCCACCATGTCCATGCCAATCTTTTTTTACAAGTCCTCCCCAGTTACAACAAGGTGGATCCCATTCCTCAGAACTATTTGTATCCCGTAAAGTTTGCATGTTGGAAATGTGACCGTATGGCAATATATTTAGATAAAAGTAAAGGCCAGCCAACGGCAACATATGGTTTATGCAGAGCATTTAACTCACCATTCAGATGCTGCTGCTGCATACTGAGTTAACACTTGGCAGAAGATACCTACAGCAGCTGGCAATTTCATACAAACAGCCAATGTCTCTTTATTGCCACAGGTACCGTGAAATTATTTTTTTGCACACTATTAATATACATATGCACAATCCTAGATTAAGTAGAAAGTGTATGGAAACAGTCAATTGAGACAATGTACAAGAGTTGCCAGGTTTTTGGCGCCATTTTCAAAGTCCAAGTTGTTTTAAGTGCAGCTGGCCCCAAAAGCTCATTGTTTAAGAAGGAACTACAGATGCTGGAAAATCAAAGGTAGACAAAAAGGCTGGAGAAACTCAGCGGGTGCAGCAGCATCTATGGAGCGAAGGAAATAGGCAATGTTTCAGGCCGAAACGTTGTCTATTTCCTTCGCTCCATAGATGCTGCTGCACCCGCTGAGTTTCTCCAGCATTTTTGTCTACCCAAAAGCTCATTGTTCATTTGTACGTATGGGCTGTACAGCTGTTGGACTTTTGTAACCTGTTGAGGACCTGTACCCATCAATAATAACTCAGCGTGTCTGACAGCCTTTGCCCCATCAACATCATTCCTATTTACAGACACTTGGTCCATAGACCTCTGTGTCTTGGCCATTCAGGTACATTGTCTAGAGTCTCCATTGTTGTGCATGTGGCTGTCTACATCACCAATTCAGGCAGTTTTTTCCTGAATTCACCCACCCTCTAGGCGAAAAAAAAAAAATCTGTTTCCATTCATTATTTAATATTAATCCTATACTTTGGGTGCTAAACCAAACTTTGGCTCTTTTTTCTGATGAAATTCAATGAAATTCATAAGTTTGAACTTGAGGACCCCACTTAAGTTCTTCAGTTGCTATTTGCCGCCCAACAATATAAAAAAAAGATCACATTTCTCTTGTTCATATTTTTGGAACTTGGTAGGTAAATCATTTACTGTATTTGCTTCATGACTCAATTTAAAAAAAAAATTTCACCCATCTTTAAATTCCTGTTTATTTAATTGCATGTCGAAATAACCATATAATGTCTTTGAAAATCTGTTTGATGCATCTCGATTCCATTTGAGCTGTTATATAAATGTAAATTCGGAGCAGGCGAGGAAGTAATTGGTGATTTAAAACAAAACATCCAAGTGGAAGATATCCGTTGCTTAAAGCCCAAACATCCATTATGTCATGTTTTAATCTGAACAAATTTAAGCAAATTTATTACAGCTCCATAAGGACTTGCTGACTTACGGGCTATTCCCAGGGACAGATTTATACACGGGCTTCAAGTGCTGCTGGACAACCATCAATTTGGCGGTGAAAGATACTTGTTGGTGTCTCAGCAGAACGAGATGCCTGTCAGGGAATGTTGCCAGTTGGCCCGCTCCAGACTGCAGGAGTGTGCGCTGAGGGACGCACTGAAGCTTGGTGCATCCAATGCCAAGGCTCTGTGGGGGGGGGGGAGGACTACAGTCTGGGGTCCGGTGGGGACGCCCCTCAAACAAGGGAAGGGATATCACCCCAGGGGGCCACATGAGCGGCAAGGGTGTTTTCCTGAAGGATAGGTGTGAACACGACTGAGTATGACACTATTGAATGTATAGACACTGAGAATATATGAAGTGTTTTTGCATTAAATATATTTTTCATTCTGAATAAAGTTTAATTTTGAAATAAAAAGTTATTGAGTTATTGTCGGCAGATCATTGGTAGTCTGCTCTGACTTCCTAACTCCACCCATTTAAACATCTTTTCAACTCCTCCTAGCTTTTAGCCAGAGCTGTTAATAATGGCAATGCTTATTTAAAGAGCGAGGAAAAGAAAGAGCATAGATATCCAGCACCTGCAGTTCCTTTTTATTACTTTATAGCAAAGGAGTTATTCTGCCTGGCCCATCCTATGCTATGCAATCTTCAAAAACACAACCCTGTCTATCCTGAGTTGTAATGGTGGAATGCTGTGTAGGTGTTGCAGGAAATTTAGAAATATTTGTTGGGTTCAAAAGAAGAATTACTTCAACATAGCTGACGTTGAGAATTTGAGTTTTACCTGCTTCTCGGAATCCTTCATTATAGTTATGAATATAAAAAAACTGGATTGTGAATAAAATCTCTTTTGCTTATCAATGAAGCTGATCAGCAGACTTGTAAAATTTTCATTTGAATTCAGGAAAAACAATTTTTGGTTAATTGTGGGGCTGTTGCCTGTTATTCTTGAAGTGATGGGTTGTGATCTCTTGCACTTGCCTGAGGGGGCAATTGTTGCTTTTGTCTAAGGTCCTGTCTGAAAGAAAGCCTGGTGTATCATTTGCTTGATTCACCACTAAATTATCAGCCCATATAATGGGCTTAAAAGGCCTGTCCCACTTAGATATTTTTTTTCGGTAACTGCTGGCATCATTGACTGACCAGGTCACCGAAACATTTGCGGCGTGATGCGCCGGTGACGTGGCGTGATGTCGTATGACGTGCGGTGTTTTTTCAAGTGTCGCAACATTTTTTGTCGCTGCTGAATTTTGAAATATTCAAAATCTTTTGGCAGCACTGATATGACGCCAGCAGTCGCCGAAAAAATTGCCAAGTGGGACAGGCCCTGAAGTTTCAGTAGTGACTTTAGACTTTAGCATGGGAATGGGCCCTTCATTAAGGATTATTCTTCATTGTTTCTGCATTGAATCTCCGAAGCATCCATAATAGATTTTTGGTATACTGGCGACAATGCCGTCCTTGTGTACCTGAGCTGATTAACCTTCAGATCTCCATTTGCCTTGTATGTGTGTGATTCCGTAGCACAAGGTTCTTGCTTCACATTAAGACGACTAAGATGTTCCATCGGGTCGATCCACCTCAATGTGGCATTGATGCACAATCAAGCTTCCAGTTATCTTTGTAGCCTCATTTCTCAAAATAGTAATGTTGAGTGAGAGATTCACAAAATGAAGTACATACTGTGAGCAAAGGAAGAAGAGACTGACCTCTCACTACAGGGAAATCATCATCTCTACGTATGAAATCTGCTTGATTTACCAACATCGCCACGAGGGTCAAGATTGGAAGGATCTACGTTTACCTACTTCCTTGGCACCCAAGAAATCCCTTTGCATCATGTGGGCCTATTTGCACCATTAATGACAGCATCCATGCTAAAGCCACTGTAATTAATGCTGACCATAGGTTCTTGTCCACCAATTCCTTATGAACTGGACATGGTTTGCAGATTCAGATTCCCAAACAAACATTGTGCTCCCTGCTTTCCCATGATTGGAGATCCATAGTTAGATTAAAAGAAATGCCACAAAGACACGTTGAAAACATATCTAGCTCATCAAGTGTTCATCCTTAGGTGTCTGATTTCCTCCACCTTTTCAAGCAGTGAGTTCCTGACATCTTCAACCCCTTCACCTCCCCCATCACACCTTAATCTTCAGATTCCTTGTGATCTTTCAACCACAGACCTGCATCAAACCTTTGCTTAAATATCTATAATTGCTTTTGCTTCAAACATTCAGGCAGGGAGATCTACATTTTTGATGAAGATCTATTTGAGTCTAAAGTTAAAATCCGATCCATCCACTTGAAACTCGATCCATAAAGGCATAATAGACATTTTTTCCCCCATATCTAATTCCACCCAGAGGCTTGTGGAAAAGTCAAATTACACTTGCCAGTAACTCCTGAAAAAGACACTCCAAACAGTTTAGTTTTTAGAAAAACAGGCCCTTTGGCCCACCAAGTCCGCTCCGAACAGAGATCATCCCGTGCACTAACACTATCCTACACACGAGGAACAATTTACAATTTTTACCAAAGCCAAGTAACCTGCAAACCTGTATGTCTTTGTACTGTGGGAGGAAACCAGAGCACCCAGAGAAAACCCACGAAGTCACCGGGGGAACTCTGTACAGGCAGCACCTGTAGTCGGGATCGAACCCGCGACTCGGGTGCTGTAAGGCAGCAGCTCTACTGCTGCGTCACTGTGCTGCCCACGTTGAAGAACCCATATAAGAGTTGAAGTCCCTTATCCACTGCCCCCCACCTCAATGATGATGCCACATCTGGTCATGACACTTAAAGGAAGCTGATGGTTAGAAATGTCATGGCATCATTCACTGTCCATTCCTGCGCTGTATATCCCTGCCTGATTCAGGGCTCTAGCTTAACTTTTTTTCCCTGTTGCCAGCCGGGCAACCATGGCAGCTTTTTAGGTTGCCAAATGACAGTTTAGGTATCTCAACTCTTTTTACACATTGCAATTAATGCAATTTCTATTAGTTCTTTCCACTTCCAAACAAAAATGTGGTTGGATTATTCAGCGTATGATCAACCTGTTTCAATAAATCCTGGACCATGGTAAAATATATGCGTACGTACAGTTGTGATTGTTGCTCATTAAATAACTACAGTAGTGATACTCCATATTAAGAGCATTGATTTGCCGTTAAAATGAATTCTGTCATAACGTGTCAATGGTAGCAGTGACAATCGAACACTGCGGTTTTAATGTTTCACGTGTTCACAATTTAATTAATCCATCTTTATGGATTAAAACAAATAATAACATTGGGAATTAAAACACATTTTATTGCATTCCGTTATCAAACATAATCAATGTTCGCTCTGAAGACATTTCCAGCACAATAGGGTCAGGGAGGGGGGTGTGTGTGAATCAGTGCGGGGTGGGGGGGGGGGTTAGAAGGCAGTCGGTGCAGAATGGATGGATTGAGGCAGGTGAATTAGTACGTGTTGGTTGGAGTAGGTAAAATTGTGAGGGGAGAGCATGGGGGATGTCAGTGGTGTTGAATGGGGGGGTTCAGTACGGGATGGATGGGGGTAGACAAAAGTGCTGGAGAAACTCAGCGGGTGAGGCAGCATCTATGGAGCGAAGGAAATCGGCAAGGTTTCGGGTCGAGACCCTTCTTCAGACTGTTCCCCCCCATTTTCTTGAATGGGAGGATCAGTACAGGATGGATGGGGGGGGGGAGATCAGCGCAGGATGAATGGGGGGGGGTCAGTACAGTCTGGATCGGAGGGTCTGTGCAGGATGAATGGGGGATCACACCAGGATGAATGAGGGGAAGGGGGGAAGGTGCAGGGTAAATGGAGTGTGGGTCAGTACGGGATGAATGCCTGGATTTGTACAGGATGGATGGGGGATTAGTACAGGATGGATGGGGGATCAGTACAGGATGGATGGGGGATCAGTACAAGATGGATGGGGGATCAGTACAGGATGGATGGGGGATCAGTACAGGATGGATGGGGGATCAGTACAGGATGGATGGGGGATTAGGACAGGATGGAAGGGGGATCAGTACAGGATGGATGGAGGAGAAGTGTAGGATGGATGGGAAAGGGGTAAGTACAGGGTGAATTGGGGAACCAGTGTAGGATGGATGGGGGGGGGGGGTGGCAGGAGAATCAATGCGAGGTGGATAGGGTAATCAGCGCAGGATGAATAGATGGGGGGGGGGGTAGATGGGGAGGGGAGCACTAAGGATGTCAGTGAGGACTGAATAGACACGGTAATGGGGATCAGTGCGGGATGGAGTGGAGGGGCCCCAGGATAAGGGGGTGGAGGGGGCATACAAGAGAGAGAGAGGGAGAGGGGGGCGAGGTGGGGAGGAAGGAAGGTCAGCGCTCCTCGGATAACATCGCCCGCTGCCTTGGCCGTTGGGAACTCCTCGCCACCGCCTACCTCCTCCGCCAGCCAACAGCAAGGTGCGGGGCCGGCCGGTGCAGCTCAGAGATCCTATAGCTTTCGGATCTTTGGTGTAGCTGCTTCAGACGGGTCGGTGCGAATGACGGGCCCCGCACAGCGGCTCCACCGCCTCCTCCCGCCCCCCGCCCGGCCACCCTGATAAGGGCCGCTGCTTGCAAACCCGCTAACGGCGATAGCCGCTTTCGAAACAAACCCTCCAGCACGCCGAGGCCTCGCCCTCCCTCCCTCCTCCCGGCCTCGGTGTGTGCGGGAGGGTTTGTTTCGAAAGCGGTTATCGCCATTAGCGGAGTGGCAGGCAGCGGCCCTTATCAGGGCGGGCGGGGGGGCGGGTGGAGGAGGAGATGGAGCCACTGTTCGGGGCCCGTCATTCGCTCCGACCCTTCCTCACCCCGCACCTAGTATCTTTGCCCCGCACAGCCGCCGCCGACACGAAATATCACGTTCCTATTCTCCAGAGATGCTGCCTGACCCGCGGAGTTACTCTAGTTTTTTGTGTCTATCTTCGGTACAAACCAGTATCTGGTTGCCAAGCCGGGCAAAATGACTCGGTGTTTAGGTTGCCCGGCGGCGCTTTGAGTGGTCAGTGGCACCCGGGCAACCGCTAATTTCGAGCCCTGCTGATTGTAGCACCAATGTGTAAAGTAAGGGTTAAACACACTGTGTTAGCTGACAACTCCATTTTAGCCATCAGTATGTTTAACCCTACTAGTATTATTCCATTACAAAAGGTAAATTTGAAAGAGCCACCTGCAGATGCACACAAAATCCTTTGCCAAATATTGTACATTAGCTGGATGAAGTTCATTGCCTCCTCACTCGCTGACATTCGCTCACTGATATCAAGACTAGCTTTAAACAGAAGCATGAGAATGAGCTTCTTGTGCCCACCAATACTCCCATCTGCACTGTTGTTTTCATGTCAAAGTTGAAATTGACCTTAGAAAATCACCCTCCCATACTTACTGGTGAGTTTTCCATTGTACGCAGTTGCCATCCAAGTCAAACTGACCTGTGTAAAATACCTAACCAGATTGGCACAGCCTGATGTTTTCTTGTACTTACCCGGCCTTGTGCGAACCCAAGTATTTCGAAGTATAAGCCAAGTCTGACGCACACAGTTATATCCCGTTGAGCTCAGGTTAGGTAACACGGTTCTGATTCTTAATGTTCTTTTTGCTGATAAATTTATTGTAGATTCTTTCTCTTGCTTTTGGTACAAGCGTATCAAAGAATCAACCACGTATCATTATCGCAAGGCAAGTGACTGGAGAGGTTGAATTTTCTTCACACAAATGTACTGGGTCATTGACTGTTTTGCCAAAGGGCCTGGCTGTGCTATGAAAGTTTGGAAGATAATATGAATAATTATTGGAAACTGCAAAATACAGGACAATTCCAATTTGATGCAGGGATATGACGAAGGACAAGGTGCTGTTACATTCTTTTAGGCTTGTTAAAGAGTTTGGAGGAGAGCCTTGGGCACTGCAATAGGTTTTGGTTTGATGCAAGGTTGTGGCGTGGGAATGGTACAGTGAGATTAGATTGCAGGGAGAGAATAAACAGAAGAATGAGTTTGGGATTGATGCAATGCTGCAAGAATAATAAATTATGGGATATGTTTTCCGTTCCTCCATTAAAGCGGACGGGAGTTCAAACTGAAGTAATGAAATCTGCTCTCCGCACTGTTTCTGGCCAATGTGAAATCAGTTTTTTGTTTGCTGCATTTGAAGCAATTAGCAATGGTCCAAACCTCGGCTCTTAACTTACATGGTGCATGACATGAAAAGCGTTAGCTTTTATTGTTCTGAAATTTGTAGGAATATACTTTGCAACCATAACGTGTCACTTAATTAAGGAGTTCTTTAGCTTGAAAGTATTTGCACGGATTGAAAGTGATGAGAAATGGAACATGCATCCTCTCTGTCGCTGTGTAACACTTTTAACTGGGGTTTTTTTTCAACCGAGTTCTTAAGTACATAAGAAATCTGTACTACATATTGTAGTTGAATAAAATGTTAAAAAGTGCTTCACAGGGACAACATCGGGTTAAAACCCCTGTCCCACGGTATGTGTTCATTCCAAGAGTTCTCCCGAGTTTGCCCTGATTCGAACTCGGAGATTTACGGTAGTGGCCACTCGTCGGTACTCGGGGCTCTCGTGGACATTTTTCATCATGTTGAAAAATCTTCACGAGTCTTCCCGTGCTTACCTGCCATTAGCGAGTCTTCCCGAGTACCTGCCGTTAGCGCTAAGAGACGTCCACGAGCTCCGACGTACCCGCTACGTTCATTCTCCGTGCTTACCACGAGTTTGATTTTTTTTTAACTTGGGAGAGCTCTTGGAATGAACTCGCACCGTGGGACAGGGCTGTGAGGTTTTACACTGAACCCATGAAGGAGATTTTGGGCAAAATGACGTTGATACTTATTATTTTAGCAGATTTCTGCAATTTCATTTTTCAAACTTTTTTTAATGTGTTCAAGTTTGTAAACTGCAAATTTGTATTTTTTTAATATTTCTGACCAAACCTATTGCATGCACTGAACTTTTGCAAACGACCTTTGCTACCAAAATATATTCACCACTTAACGGTGGTGTTTGTACAAGTTCAGCTAATGGATACAATGAATTGATTCAATGAAAAGATGTAATGTTTCATTTAATTGACTCCGTTAATTCATTTTCTGCAATTGTATGTTTGTACATATGAAGATGCAAGTAATATGAAAATCTGAGAACGGATGTTTCCGTAAATATGCCTGCCTGTTCAGTGCATTCATTGAACTGAGTAACTTCAATGCGGAGAATGCAGGAAGAACTCTTTTGAAGAATTGGAACTTTAATCTTTAAGTGATAGATGAGTGCGAATAGATTTGAATGCCATAGTCATTTTTGTATCATAAAGTGGCCTGCACATCCGCTGCCTTTTACTATTTTCCTTTTCAAAATAGGATAATTGGAAGTTTTGTGCTTAACAGAGCTGGGATAAATGACTTTTTTAATATATGCGGTGGAGGGCAGGTTTTTGTTTCAGTAATAAACGCACTTCTATCAAATACGAATAGACACTAAATGCTGGAGTAACTCAGCGGGACAGGTAGCTTCTCTGGGGAGAAGGAATGGGTGACGTTTCGGGTCGAGACCCCTCTTCAAACATTCAAATATGAATGCCCTGTTTTGAATATGTTGTTTAAAGCAGTTGTTTTTAACTAATTAACAGTTAAAATTTGCAACAGCTGTAGCTTTTGGTATTTTTTAAGGTGTTGAAAATACCTCCCATTGCTACATTTTGCGTACCTTACACAAATCTTGCATTGGGATATTCAAAGTATTCTATTCCTTATCGGCAAGGAAGATTACTGTTAACTTCCATTCACCAAATAACATTTAATTGCATAATTTTTGTGATGCAAATGCTAGCCAAGTGGTATGTGTCCTCAAAACTAATGGACAATCAATCCTCAATGCTTTTGTTTTTGCTAATTTGTCCCATTTGATCAATGACCTTACAGTTCTGGTGAAAGCTTGTTAAGCTGGAATGTTGATGCTATTTTTCCCCCCCACAGAATTGTGGCCTGATCTGGTGAATATTTCAACATTTTCTACTTTTATCAACCCACAATCAATGGACTGCTGTTATAGGAATTAATCCAGTGTTCAATGTGTTTAATTACGGAGGATAAGGTTTGGAGACTGTTTTTTCAAGAGCAAGCTTATCAACTGTGGATGTTATTTTCATTGCCTCCCAAGTTGTGGAGGGAAAGCAACATTACTACCTTCATGCCCATTTTGCAAATCTTGATGGCCACCATTGCATTTGGAAAAGGGTATACATTTATTTAAATTTCCCCATTGTTCAAATCGTATTATTATTAGGGCATAACTGGTTAAATATTGAGGAAAGATTTTGTATACGAGGATGGTATTCCCTTGAATATGGAAAATTTGAAGAGGTGAACTTATTCCAAACTGTTTACCTCACATTTGTGTAACGCCTTAGCTCACTTCAAATTATCTCAAAAATGCTTAGCCATCCATAAAGTATTGTTGAAGTTGGTTGTTTATGTAAATGTGTAATGTGCCTGTCCCACTTAGGTTATATTTTAGGCGACTACAGGCGACTGCCGAAAAATTTTCAACATGTTGAAAAATCTTCGGCGACAGTGGCGACAATTTGCGTTGTCGTAGGTGATGTCGTAAGTTGTCGCCAGGTTAACGTAGGTTGTCGCCGGTGCTGACGTCAGTGAATTCCATTGTCCTAGTCGCTGGTAGTCGCATTAAAAATTGCCTAAGTGGGAGAGGCCCATAAGAAAGAACTGCAGATGCTGGTTTAAACCGAAGTTGCACTGACTGCAACTTGCCTGGCCTTGCACGAGTGACGGAGATTATGATTTCTTTATAGAGAGGCTACGTTGATAAAATGTTCCCGGCTTCAGTAACTACAGCATTTGCATCTCTTCAATATGCAATGCGAAACCTTGTAGATTCAAACATCCCATTGATCAGCACCATCAATACCATCTAAACAGTTTCTGCAGCATGTTTGTCAGGTACATGCAGGAAATCTCCATCTCAGTTGTTTATGAACACAAATTTTTGTGCCCAAATTTTAATATTCTATTGAAAACATTGTGACTACTTGGATATGTTTCCCATTCTCTTTGCTAATGTGAATTGTTTGGAAAACTATTTAGTGCAACTGTAATCGAGGAAGTTCCACTATGTTGCAATTTGCTTCCCCCTTCACTTGCCGAGTTCCACAACGGCACCTTCTCTAACAGTGTATAGAACTGTAACAAATTGAATGTAAATAGGAGCAATGTAGTTTTATGTTCTCTTGTGTATGGTTCAGCAGCAGGATAAGACTCTGGATTGCGATTATGAATCCATTCAATGGCTTCGTGTGAGGTGCTATGTGGAAAGAAGTTGTGCCCCGGCTGAAAAATCATTTACGAGAGGGATTCGGACCCATTGTCTTAAGAATACAGCGGCCACCATAGATGTGCCTTTCTGTTACATGCTGCATTGTAGCAAGTTATTTTGTCTTTCCTCATCTGCTTGCAAAGGGTTCAAGTTCTTCTGCCGAAGGTGAAAGCATCTTCCTGATTTAGAACCGGTCAGAGCCTAGATGGTGTCTTTGGCATTTCACCAGAGTTGTGCCGTCAAGTAGAAAAATGGCCTCGTGCGGATATGGGTATTGGCTGCATTTCAGCCACATTTGATGGATATCAAAGATCATGTGTTATCAGGAATTCCTCAATTGTTGCAAGTGATATTAATGGAATTGTGTAAAATCATGAGTGGAGCAAATAGGGTGAATGCACAGAATATTACCCAGGGCAGAAAACTGGTGGAAGATCTAGAGGGTGTAGGTTTAAGGTGAGAGGGGAAATATTCAATAGGAGCCTGATGGCATCTTTTTCATTCGGAGGTTTGTGGATACATCGAAGCAATTGCTCGGGGAAATAGTTAAGGCAGGTACAATGATAACATTTAGAAGACATTTGACAGTTGAATAGATGGGACGGTTGAGAGAAACATAGGAATAGGAATACTTTATTGTCGCATGTGACTAGGCACAGTGAGATTCTTTGCTTGCATACACAATGAATACAAATAGCAGCCACCTATGGCGCTGACATAGTTACAAAGCACGCCTGCTTCCCATTTTGTCATCCTTCACCCCCCCACACCGAGTCCTCCATTGTCCTTCCCCTCCCCCCTCATGGTGGTCCTCCACGCTCTTGTCGACCCGCGAGGCATCGCTGCCGAAGGGAGGCTTCACCAACCGGTGAGGCTCCATCGTCGCGAGGCTCCACTGCTGCCGCCGCTGATGCCTCACCAGTGTCGACGCCCCATTTCATGCCTCCGTGGTGCCGACCTGTGCCCCAGCCATGGGCTCCGTTGGCCGCCTCACCTGACCCAGGCTTCTACACGGCCATCCGGGAGGCATCGAGACTGCGGCGCCTCGATAAAGGCCTCCCCTCCGGCCGTGTCCCCAGTCCACAGCCGCGGCCCGTCGGGAAGCCTTCAGGAAACATGGGCCAAAGGCAGGAAGATTGGACCAGCTTAACATGGTGGTCATGGATGAGTTGGACTGAAGGGCCTGTTCAAAGCCTCAATGACTCCATCGTATAGTAAAAACGTCCCCCATCTGCCATGGCGGCATGATCCAGGCACCTACCTCTCTCTGCATCAAAACAAAATTGCCCTGCACATCTCCTTTAGACTATTTGCCCTCTCACTTGAAATCTATGCCCTCTGGTATTTGCCATTTCCACCCTGGGAAAGAGAATCTAATTGTCTACCCCATCAATGGCTCTCAAAATTTTATAAACTTCTATCAGGTTTAAATTGGAAATGCTGAGTTTTTTAGTAGTATTCTTGGCTCTTTAAAATGAACGTGGATGATTTAATAGTGACCTCGGATTTTGGGCTGGTTTTATGCACATATTTATGGACACGAGCCCAGCAATAGCTTTTCAGCCACTACCCAATTTCGCCACCAAGCCTCAGAAGCTCAAGGTTCCTCTGATTTTGTCCACTTGTAATATTGCGGCCTAACATCTGTGGGTGCTTGCGGGACTTAACATCACGGAGCTCGCGATCTCTGGTCAGAGACTGACTTCGGGAACTCCAAGCCACAGGAGCTTCGATTGCCCCGACACGGGAGCTTTGATCGCCAGCTGGAGATTGGACTTTTCTTATGCCTTCCATCACAGTGAGGAATGTGGGGAATCCACTGTGACGGATGTTTATGTTAATTTTTATGTAGTTGTGTGTCTAGTTTTTTTTTCATTTGGCTGTGTGGAATTTCGCACATCACTGTACCTTTAAAATACCTTTGATAATGATAAAATGGTGACTTGCAAGGTCATTTGAGAAGGCAGTAACATTACTGTGGGTCTCAAGTTGTATAAAGGCCGGATAGGGTAAGGTATGGTCACATTTGAACGTAAGTCCCTTGATGTGACGTAATTATTAATTGATATGGCATCATAATGAAACATCAGTCTGTTATTACATTGGTAACTTGCTAATTTTTTTTATTCTTTTGATACTGCTTCAGGTATGTGAAATATCTGGGGGACAACATTTTGGTTCAGTGTGTGGTGGTGATGGCTGAACGAGCAGTGGAGGAGGAGGTGATCAATGTCTCCATGTTTCAGGGAGATTCCCACAGTGGTAAGTACTTCCATTGGATAGCTTTGTCACCATTTTGTCTTCTGTTTTCATCAGTTTATGCAAAATGAAGGTGAAGTGCAATTATGAGCACCCTTTGTATAATATTCCATGGGATCAAAGGTTAACATTGAAGAACATTCCTTTTAGTATGCGGTTGTTTGTATGGAAGGCCTTAGGAAGGAGCATCAGAGCAATCAGTGCTCTTTGAAGTATACGTGATTTTATGATTTTAATTTTCATTATGGTGGTTGATTCTGGAACGCTTGCATCCAATGTTAGCATCGGGTGAGGTATCCAAAAGGTACAGGAGTAAATGAAGTGGGGGCAAATTGGTTACAATGTGATTTCAATTGGGAATCAGAGAACTAATTAAAGGCTGGGGGGAAAAAAAAAAAACCCCCGTCTTGAGCAAAAAACCGTCCAGGGAAAAAAATATACAAATCCCTGCAGTAATTGGGGAACATTTGGATGGAGAAAACGTCACTGCAGCAATTGTCAAAAGTGGAATTGGCGCATGTTGATGGGCTAAATGATGCCAGAATACTTATCTGGGGGCAGGTGAGTTTTCCACAACTAGCATGGAGCGGAGAGCAGTCGACCAAAGATAGAAAGTATATAGAACCTTTTGGTAGAAACAAGGAACTACAGATGCTGGTTTACACAAGAAAAAGACAAAATGCTGGTGTGGCTCACCAGGTCAGGCAGCATCCCTGCAGAACATGGATAGGTGATGTTTCAGGTTGGGACCCTTCGGTTTGAAGAAGGGATTTGACCTGAAGCGTCACCTATCCATGTTCACCAGGGATGCTGCCTGACCAACTGAGTTACTCCAGCAGTTGTTTTACCTGACTTTACAACATTTATCTTAGGCAGAATTATAAGCTGTGTCCTGCCATCTTTAACCATCTGTCAGCTATTATTTTACTCTGAAGAGATTCCACCAAGTTAGAAGGATCTACAATTATATAAGTGGGACTATCTTGCTTAATACAGATAACCCTCATTATAATCGAGGATGTAACTAGTAGAGTGAATAGGGGAGAACCAGTGGATGTGTTGTATCTGGACTTTCAGAAGGCTTTCGACAAGGTACCACATAAGAGATTAGGATACAAACTTAAATCACACGGTATTGGGGGTTCAGTATTGGTGTGGATAGAGAACTGGCTGGCAAACAGGAAGCAAAGAGTAGGAGTAAACGGGTCCTTTTCACAATCGCAGGCAGTGACTAGTGGGGTACCACAAGGCTCAGTGCTGGGACCCCAGCTATTTTCAATTTATATTAATGACCTGGATGAGGGAATTGAAAGCAACATCTCCAAGTTCGCGGATGACACTAAGCTGGGGGGCAGTGTTAGCTGTGAGGAGGATGCTAGGAGACTGCAAGGTAACTTGGATAGGCTGGGTGAGTGGGCAAATGTTTGGCAGATGCAGTATAATGTGGATAAATGTGAGGTTATCCACTTTGGTGGCAAAAACGGGAAGGCAGACTATTATCTAAATGGTGGCCGATTAGGAAATGGGGAGATGCAGTGAGACCTGGGTGTCATGGTACACCAGTCATTGAAAGTAGGCATGCAGGTGCAGCAGGCAGTGAAGAAAGCGAATGGTATGTTGGCTTTCATAGCAAGAGGATTTGAGTATAGGAGCAGGGAGGTTCTACTGCAATTGTACAGGGTCTTGGTGAGACCACACCTGGAGTATTGCATGCAGTTTTGGTCTCCAAATCTGAGGAAGGACATTATAGCCATAGAGGGAGTGCAGAGAAGGTTCACCAGACTGATTCCTGGGATGTCAGGACTTTCATATGGATAGACTTGGCTTATACTCGCTAGAATTTAGGAGATTGAGAGGGGATCTTATAGAAACGTACAAAATTCTTATGGGGTTGGACAGGCTAGATGCAGGAAGATTGTTCCCGATGTTGGGGAAGTCCAGGACAAGGGGTCACAGCTTAAGGATAAGGGGGAAATCCTTTATGAGGAAAAACTTTTTCACACAGAGAGTGGTGAATCTCTGGAACTCTCTGCCACAGAGGCCAGTTCATTGGCTATATTTAAGAGGGAGTTAGATGTGGCCCTTGTGGCTAAGGGGATCAGGGGGTATGGAGAGAAGGCAGGTACGGGATACTGAGTTGGATGATCAGCCATGATCATATTGAATGGCCTACTCCTGCACCTATTTTCTATGTATCTATGTATCTATGTATAATAGAGGTTATTTTGTGGAGGGTGGGGAAGATGAGGTCCGTTATTGCCGAGTAATGGAGGTAAGTAAGGTGGTGTGGCGGTTGAGTTGCTGCTGTGGCGCCTTCATGCCCACGTTAGTTTTGGCCAGCAGCCTCACGAGAAGGTCCAGCCACAAGAGCTCAATAACAACTCCAAGGTTAGACGCACTGATTGGCCTCATCTGCACACGGGTTATGATTGGTGAAAATGTAGGTAATGGGGCTTCTGGAATAAACGTGACCCAAGGTGTCTGGCTCAGCTAAGTGTCGTTTGTTCTTCGCTTTGTGTCATGGGATTCAGTAGATCCTACACCGCCATACAGCACCAGAGACCTGGGTTCAATCCTGACTACGGGTGCTATCTGTACGAAGTTTTAACGTTCTCCCCGTGACTGCCTGGGTTTTCTCCGGGTGCTCCGGTTTCCTCCTACATCCCAGGTTTGGAGGTTAATTGGTTTTGGTAAAAATTGTAAATTGTCCTTGGTGTGTAGGATAGTGTTAGTGTACAGGGCGATCGCTGGTTGTCGACGACTCAGAGGGCCGAAAGGCTTGTTTCCGCACTGTATCTCTCAAGTAAACTAAACTACATATGTACAGTATTGGAAAAACGGCCAATAAATATACACTAAACAAGACACGTAATAAACAGGAAAGGGCGCAAACGACATAATATTTGTGTCTACCTTCTACATAATATTTAAACGCAGGCTGTGGCAAGATTTGCTCAAGGTGGATCACTCCGTGAAACAACAAACACAGTCCTTTGCTCCCAACGGCTCGTGGTAAAGGATGCCTGGGTGGCAACAGATTACGTTCGCCAAAACCAAAATCCGTTATAGAGAAGTCTGTAATAACGAAGTTGGACTGCACAAGCATTCTGCAGGAACCAGTGTGCATTGAAGAAGTGACAAACAGATGCATATGATGAATTTCTCTAGAGCTGGCAGTGGGTCCTGCCATATGGTAGAGAACAGCATGTTCCGTTTGTTAGCTTTTCATCAGCCTTTCTATGGAGGGAACAAAAAAAAAGATGTGACAGCTGGTAAATTCAATAAAATTGATTAAATTTGGATGATATTTGCTTATATTTTTAAACCATTAGACGGGTGAAAGGTGCACATCCATTCTTGGAAAGGAAAACCGCCGTAACTATCAGATGCATGATTTTTAGTTTGAATATAAGGTTGTATTAATATGCTATGTGTGTAATACAAAGTCAGCCCACTGTCCTCACCAGCTTTGCTCCAGGCCTCAGCCATGGTAACTTCAGTTTCTTACATCAGCTTCGTCTGTATCTCTACGTTATTAATGTTACGGTGATGTACCATACATTTCCTAGTTGTTTCATTCAAATAAAAAGTGCAAACTATTGGAAATATCAGGTTAGGCACTATTTAGGGAGAGATATTATCAACCTGAAACATTCTGTTTTTCAGTCTAAAGTGGTGTCCGAACTGCTGGCAAAATCTGTTTTAGTTTAGTTTTTCAGCATCTGGTTATTTTTCTTTTGTTCCTTTCCTCAACCAATTGATCAAGCCCTCACCTGCTCTATACGCTACCTGTGGGGAAACTCGTTAGGAGTGCTTCAAACAAACGCATGTTAAATGTTTTGAAAGAGATTTTGTTTCACGGGTCGACAAAAATGCTGGAGAAACTCAGCGGGTCAGGCAGCATCTATGGAGCGAAGGAATAGGTGACGTTTTGCTCCATAGATGCTGCCTCACCCGCTGAGTTTCTCCAGCATTTTTGTCTACCGTCGATTTTTACAGCATCTGCAGCTCCTTCTGAGACAAATTGTTTCCCGGGTGATCGCTGGTCGGCGCGGAATAGGTGGGCCGAATGACCTGTTTCCACGCTGTATCTCTAAACTATACCAAAAAACTAAAATTCTTTTTCACTTTCTGTGACAGTATGGAGGGCCTCTCGCAGCACACCAGTAATCACCATCTCTGATGATTCTGACTCGGATGAAGATCCACCAGTTGTGCCCATTAAGATCGAAATGACAGAAGACCAAGATGTTGTACTAATTGAGGTATTGTGCTTTTTGCTGCCTCTTGCCAATGGGGATCAGATTTTGAGATTTTGTGCCTTCTTGCAATCTATGGTAGAAAATAAGCCATAGAAAAAAGGAGCTGCAGGTGCAGGTTTATGTAAAAATAAAAGGCACAAAGTGCTGGAGTGACTCAGTGGGTCACGCAGCATCTCTGGAGAACATGGATTGCTGACGTTTTGGGCTGGAACCCTACTTCAGACTGATTCCTGCTCTCCAACAATTGTTCTGAACCAGACGCACTACCATAGCCACTCGTGTTTATGCCTGTGATGCCATCTTGTGCCACGTGGCTTCCAGCTCTGTTTCCAGGCCTCCCTGTTTGGACCCAACTAAGATTTCAGGTACCCAGTCTGAAAAAGGGTCTCTACTCAAAACGTCATCTATCCATGTTCTCCAGAATGCTGCCTGACCCGCTGAGTTACTCCAGCACTTGTGTCTTTTTTTTTGTCAAAAACCTCTGCAAAGTTCCTTGAGCTAACATGCCACATAAAAAATAATGAGAGTTGCCTAAGCATTATTTAAGATGAGATGAAGTATTCAAATGGTGTTCCCCATGGAATTATCCGGCTCCTAAGTATTTAACCATTCTTGCCAAAGACATGGATGTAAAAATGAAAATAGAATTGTGTATTCATTTTTCCGGACGACACAAAGTTAGGAAACATAATAGTGAATGTAGACAAAAGTCTTACAAGTGAGCAATTTTGCAGACCAATTAACCTGCAAACCCGCATGTCCTTGGGATGTGGGAGGAAACCAGAGCACCGGGAGGAAACCCACGTGGTCACAAGGAGAATGTGCAAACTCCACATAGACAGCACCCGAGGTCAGGATCGAACCCGGGTCTCTGGTGGTGTGAGGTGACAGCTCTACCCGCTGCACCACTCTGCTGGCCCTGCTGTTAAGCAATGGTTAATGTTACCCATTTGGGACTATCCCAACAACAATGTTACTCCTTATTTTCCAAAGTTTTGCTGTTATCATTCGTGCACTTGTCATTAACTGGTGCTCACCTGTCGTATCCCTTTCAGGAGAGACAACTCCGACCTCCTATCATCATCCGGCCTGCATCAGAATGGCAAAACATCCAACTACAGGGAGATCAACCAAGGGAAAACCAGGGAGCGAATGGAAACTTTGGAGAGGAGAGGAGCTGTATCATCGTGACTCAACATAATCGAAACCAACTTGTGTCAGATGTTGTCAGACCAGAAGAAGTCCACCCTCAGCAACCCATAGACGTGGAGGCTGCCCCTGCTGCCAGGCACCGACTTGAGCAGAGGAATGAGGAACAAAATTGGGTGGACCCTGGAGCAGCTGCTGGTCCCAGTGAGCCTCCAGCTGGGCAGCCAAATGAAGTGGAACTACTAGACATTCCACTTCGCTCAGGGGCAAAGACAGTGGGGCGGCAAGAAGCACAAGTGAATGTGGCGCCAGAGCAAGATCCTGCACCACCGCAGCCCGACGTTGCACAGGAAGCTTTCAGAGAAGAGATTCAGCCAGTTGATAACGATCAAATTGTGCAAGAACAGCAGGGGGAAGATTTGTTAGATAATATGATAATGGACCTGGAAAACCTTGAGGAAGCTGCTGACGAAACCAATGAACTCTTACAGTCACTTGTGAAAGAAACAGTAAGTTCTTGCCATTTGTTAAGGAATCTTTTCCAGTTTAGTGCATTTTGTCGAGCATTTAAATTCTTACCTAATAATTCGCAAGGGATCTTGGGGTCCAATTCCAGAACTTCCTGAAAACGACAACACAAATAGATGGCGTGATATAGAAGGCATAACTTACGCTTGCCTTCATTGGTCGGGGCGATGTTGCCACATGGTGGCGGGGTGAAGCGGCGTGACGCCTGTATTGTCGTGAGCTGTTGCCTCCAGTGTCGTGGCCTTTTTCTTGTCGCCGCTTGGTTTTGAAACATTCGGCGACAGTTAGCTTGACGTTGCGTGACTTCTCCTGGCGTAGGTTGTCACCAGGTTGACGCCATCTGACGTTGGCTGTTGCCGGGTGCTGACTTCGGTGAATTCAAGTGCCGGCAGCCTACGTCATGCAACGTCAACCGGCGACAGTATCGACGTCACGAGAAGTCACGTAGCGTCATTTGAAAAAAAGTGCACCTCTCCACCTGTCTTCATTTGATGCCATCATGGTCGTAGCTTGTCGCGGGCTGACGTAGGGTGACTTCGGTTGTCGTAGACTGTCGTAGGGGCTGTCGGGGGTGTTATCATGGGTTGACATCGCGTGTCGCTACGAATTGGGATGCCGGTTGACGTAGCTTGACGTCGACTTGGTGGCAGCCGGTCGTAGACATTGTCGTAGGGGGACGGTTTCTCGCCGTCACGCCACGACAGTGACTGTCGCCGAAAAAGTCGCCTAAGTGGGACAGGCCCTTTAGGAAGTCATGTGGCTGTATAGGTCATTGGTTAGGCTGCATTTC
This sequence comes from Malacoraja senta, assembly GCA_038087875.1. Taxonomy (NCBI): domain Eukaryota; kingdom Metazoa; phylum Chordata; class Chondrichthyes; order Rajiformes; family Rajidae; genus Malacoraja; species Malacoraja senta. The sequence continues at coordinate 78,231,541 of CM075981.1, read as the reverse complement.
AAACATTGTGTGCAGTTCCGGTCACCCCAGTACAGGAAGGATGTGGAAGCTTATAAGAGGGTGCAGAGGAGATTTATCAAAATAATGCTTGAATTAATGGGCATTAGCAACAAGGAGAGGTTGGACAGCCGGATTGTTTTCTCTGCAATGTTGGAGGTTGAGGGAAGTCCTGGTGGAAGTATATAACATTTGAGAGGCATAGATAGTCAGACCATTTTCCCAGAATGGAAATATCAAATACTAGAGAGCATAGCTGTAAGGTGAGAGGAGCAGTTTAAAGGATATGCAGGGCAGGTTTTTTTTTTAAAGAGGGTTATGAGTACCTGGAACACACTGCTGGGAGTGGTGGTGGAGGCAAATACGATAGACGCGTTTGAGACCTTGGATAGGCGCATGGATATGCAGGGATATGGATTATCTGCGGGCAGAGAAGAGTTGATCTTGGCATCCTGTTTGGCACGGACATTTGTGGGCCAGAGGGCATGTTCCTGTGCTGTACAGTTCTATTTTCTATGTTTACATTAGATTAATGGTGGTTCTGCCTAGTTACTCTCCTGCTTTCTGTTAGGTACTACTGCAGCTGTGGGCACAACACGCCAAACTTGCAATGCAAGCAGAAACTTGAAATCTGTATCATATGTACAAGCACTTCAGCAGTGCTGTCAAAGCAGAATCTTCGCAATGATGGTGTTTGCTGAATATTGTTGAGGATGGATTTTAACTATTTCTTATTGGAGTCAGAGAGAGGGAGACCGAGAGAGCACAGGTGATGTCCTTTGGTCCAATACTGACCTTTAAGCACCATTTTTACACTAAACCCACCTGAATCTGTTTTATTCTTCCCATTTATCTACTTAGGGTAGCACAGCAGTAGAGTCACTGCTTCACAGTGCCAGAGACCCAGGTTTGATTCTGACTACCGGTGCTGTCTGTGCGGAGTCTGTACGTTCTCCCTGTGATAGCGTGGGTTTTCTCCAGGTGGTCTGGTTTCCTCCCACATTCCAAAGATGTACAGGTTTATAGGTTGATAGACACAAAGTGCTGGATTAACTCAACAAATCAGGCATCATCTCTGTTGGTTAATTGGCTTCTGTAAATTGCACCCAGTGTGTAGGATGCGAAGCGGGATAACAGTGAACTAGTGTAAGGGTGATCGACGGTCAGCCTGAACAAAGGGCTTGTTTTCATGCTGTGTCTAAAACTAAAATTAAAATTACTGCATAAATGTAGTGTAAGTAGCCCATACTAAAGCCTCAGTGCCAGGGCATTACGTCACAACAGCAATTCTCTATTCAGTGATAAACCTACCACAACCTGGGAACTGTCCTACACTACAATCTACCTCACTGGTGACCCTCGGACTATCCTTGATCGGACTTTGCTGGCTTTACCTTGCACTAAACGTTGTTCCCTTATTATGTATCTATACACTGTAAATGGCTCGATAGTAAACATGTATTGTCTTTCCGCTGACTGGATTGCTTTTCACTGTACCCCAGTACACGTGACAATAAACTAAATTAAACTAAAATAAACTAAATTAAACCCATGCCGCTGAGAGGATTCTCCCGACGCCAGAGCACCATCACCCGGCGAGAAGGGCCTGAAACATCGGGATGCCGTAAAGGCGACTGCGGAGGCCTCAATAGGCCCGACTATGGGTGGACAAGGGGATGGGGACTGGACTTTGTGCCTTCCCTCACAATGGGAACCATTGTGGGGGGATGTTTTTATGTTTATTGTTAAATTCTTTCATGTGTCTTATCTTTATCTGTGTGCTGCATAGAAACATAGAAATTAGGTGCAGGAGTAGGCCATTCGGCCCTTCGAGCCTGCACCGCCATTCAATATGATCATGGCTGATCATCCAACTCAGTATCCCGTACCTGCCTTCTCTCCATACCCTCTGATCCCTTTAGCCACAAGGGCCACATCTAGCTCCCTCTTAAATATAGCCAATGAACTGGCCTCGACTACCCTCTGTGGCAGAGAGTTCCAGAGATTCACCACTCTCTGTGTGAAAAAAGTTCTTCTCATCTCGGTTTTAAAGGATTTCCCCCTTATCCTTAAGCTGTGACCCCTTGTCCTGGACTTCCCCAACATCGGGAGCAATCTTCCTGCATCTAGCCTGTCCAACCCCTTAAGAATTTTGTAAGTTTCTATAAGATCCCCTCTCAATCTCCTAAATTCTAGAGAGTATAAACCAAGTCTATCCAGTCTTTCTTCATAAGACAGTCCTGACATCCCAGGAATCAGTCTGGTGAACCTTCTCTGCACTCCCTCTATGGCAATAATGTCCTTCCTCAGATTTGGAGACCAAAACTGTACGCAATACTCCAGGTGTGGTCTCACCAAGACCCTGTACAACTGCAGTAGAACCTCCCTGCTCCTATACTCAAATCCTTTTGCTATGAAAGCTAACATACCATTCGCTTTCTTCACTGCCTGCTGCACCTGCATGCCTACTTTCAATGACTGGTGTACCATGACACCCAGGTCTCGCTGCATCTCCCCTTTTCCTAGTCGGCCACCATTTAGAAAATATTCTGCTTTCCTGTTTTTGCCACCAAAATGGATAACCTCACATTTATCCACATTATACTGCATCTGCCAAACATTTGCCCACTCACCCAGCCTATCCAAGTCACCTTGCAGTCTCCTAGCATCCTCCTCACAGCTAACACTGCCCCCCAGCTTAGTGTCATCCGCAAACTTGGAGATATTGCCTTCAATTCCCTCATCCAGGTCATTAATATATATTGTAAATAGCTGGGGTCCCAGCACTGAGCCTTGCGGTACCCCACTAGTCACTGCCTGCCATTGTGAAAAGGACCCGTTTACTCCTACTCTTTGCTTCCTGTTTGCCAACCAGTTCTCTATCCACATCAATACTGAACCCCCAATGCCATGTGCTTTAAGTTTGTATACTAATCTCTTATGTGGGACCTTGTCGAAAGCCTTCTGGAAGTCCAGATACACCACATCCACTGGTTCTCCCTTATCCATGGCAAGTCAAATTTCACTACACCAATTGGTGTATGTGATAATAAATGTCCTTTGTATCCTTTGTAAGCAATAACGACTTTGTTTCGGAGGCAGATACATTCTTCATAATTGCCTTTATTTTGACATTTTTTTAAATCAAAATATAATTTTCATTGAACTTGAATTTTTCATGCAGGTGAATTTGTTTCCTGAAATAGAAGAACAATTTGTTGAAGAGCTGATTACAACACATGAAATCTGGGATTTAAACGTGTAAGCACATCATTGTTGTTTATTTAATTTAACGTTTTTGATTAATGGGCAATAAAGAATTGTGGCACTGCAAGTTTAACCATTTTTAGTCAGTCCTGTTTCTGTTCTGGTAGCTCACCCCTGAAACATTTCAAATTAGTTGAAAATAGAATCAACAATGCATGGTACAAAGAATAACAAACTGCAAAACTAGAAAACTGTTATTGCAGAGTAATAATTTATCAGCAGTGTTGCTTGTCCAAAACTCAGTCGTGAGAAGGATGGGAAGTTTCTGCAACTGCGTTTAATCTTAGACAATTGTGCACAACTCATCCCTTTTCCAAAATTTTGCCATTGTTGTCGGAGAGCTATTTTTTATATGAAGTTGATATTAAGTTGATGAATGACTCCCATTTTTCAGTGTTTCTTTATTTTTTGGTGGAAGCTTCTGGGTTCACTTAGTGATTCTCTGAAATATAATGTTATTCATAACCATCCAAGGAGAGAAAGTGAGCCAAGACTCGCCTCTAGTGGGGATGAACACATGAAATAGAAAGATGCCTCAAATAAACAGTACACGGCTTCTGACCATAGCTTTGGTTAGGGATACATAGGATATCTCAGGAGAACTTTAACGTGAAGAAAAGGAATTTTTGAAGATAATGTTAACAATATCTGTTTGTGCATTGACTACCTATTATATATTGTGCAAGCAAGAATAGGTCACTAAAAATTGTGCAATAGAGGGTTCTGTTTTTCTAAAGAAAATAGATCGTTAGTTATTTTATATACATATAAACCTGTGTACCAACATTTCATTCTTGTTTTTCAGCCTGTGCAACCACCTCCTAGAAAATCCTGATTATCCAAAAAAAAGTTTAATTTTCACCCACAGCAGCAGTTTGCTTGAAAGTAACGAAGAGGTAACTTGGTTTATTCTCGCCTGTTGATAAGGGATATCTAAATAGGACACAGGGTGCTGGAGCAACTCAGAGGGTCAGGCAGCAGAGACTTTTACCCAGAGTAGGGGAATTAAGAACCAGAGGAACCTGAGGAGCAACTTTTTTTATACAAGGGTGGTAGATATATGGAACGAGCTGCTGGAGGAGGTAGTTGAGACAGGTACCTTCATGATGTTTAAAAAACATTTGGCCAGGTACATGGAAAGAACAGGTTTGGAGGGATATGGGCCAGATGCAGGTGGATGGCAATAGTGTAGATGGGGCATGCGATCGGCATGGGCAAGTTGGTCCAAAAGGCCTGCCTACCAACTCTGTGACGACCAGTGTGGACATTCATAAACACTCTCCCAGATAACTAGTCAACCGCAAATATTAATATGCTCTTTTCCTCAAAGCAAAGGATATATATGTAATCAGCCTTACGTGTTTCCTGTTAAACAGAAACCCAAGATCGATTTCTTTGACTTTTCGAAACTTGTGCCTGTAAACCAGCAATGTTTCCTTCAGGCTTCTGACCTCCTCATGGCAGATTTCAAAATGCTCAACAGTCAAGACGTCAAATGGGCTTTACATGAGCTCAAGGGACACTATGCAATCACCCGCAAGGTTTGTGTTCTCTCAAGGGACTTGGCATTTCTGTTACGTTTTATAGCTGTTTGTGGCCAATGATGAGCATATCCAAAATGTGCCCTGGTGTCAATTTTATGTATGTGGTGGCTAATTGCATTGCAGTCTGCAATTCTTGCACTTAAGAATATATTTATGAAACTTGAAGATGCGTAAAAGTGGCACTTAATTTTGCACTAGACCCTGCCTGAACCCTTGAGTCATTTGGCAACATTTATTGAGGTAATGGTGAGGATACGTTAGACTGAGTAGAGGTAAACTTGAGTCAACATTTTCTTGTATTTGCTGACTTCCATAAATGGGGAAAGTGTTTTGTTTCAACCCTAAGTTCTATTTAGATGGGCAGATGATGGACACTAATCTTATATTTTCCTTGGTTATCACTGTGAGCGGCGCGGTGGCGCAGCGGTAGAGTTGCTGCCGACAGTGCCAGAGACCCGGGTTCGATCCTAACCACGGGTGCTGTCTGTATGGAGTTTGTACGTTTTCCCTCTGACCGCCTGAGTTTTCTCTGGGCGCTCAGGTCTCCTCCTACATTCCAAAGACGTACAGGATTGTAGGTTATTTGGCTTCTATAAAATTGTGAATTGTCCCTAGAGTGTGTAGGATAGTGCTAGTGTATGGGGTGATCGGTGTGGAGTCGGTGGGCCGAAAGGCTTGTTTCCATGCTGTATCTATCTGAGAGAATGGAGCAACTGGGCTTGTACACTCTGGAGTTTAGAAGGATGAGAGGGAATCTCATTGAAACATATAAGATTGTTAAGGGCTTGGACACGCTAGAGGCAGGAAACATGTTCCCGATGTTGGGGGAGTCCAGAACCAGGGGCCACAGTTTAAGAATAAGGAGTAAGCCATTTAGAACGGAGACGAGGAAACACTTTTTCTCACAGAGAGTGGTGAGTCTGTGGAATTCTCTGCCTCAGAGGGCGGAGGAGGCAGGTTCTCTGGAGGCTTTCAAGGGAGAGTTAGATAGGGCTCTTAAAAATAGCGGAGTCAGGGGATATGGGGAGAAGGCAGGAACGGGGTACTGATTGGGGATGATCAGCCATGATCACATTGAAGGGCCAAATGGCCTACTCCTGCACCTATTGTCTATTGTCTATCTCCAAGGTCTAAAGTCACTCTTCACAAAAGCAGCATTAGCACCATGCTGCATATTGTTTTATTTATTGATGAGCATGGTTTTCTTTGTATGACAAGATGATTTTGTCCTGAGTATAGCAGCTGGTGTTTTAACCATTGTTCCTCCTGCTGTTTATTTTGCAGGCCTTATCAGATGCCATTAAGCAGTGGCAAGAAAACTCACCACAATCCAGTCAGAAAAAGACCCGACGGAAAGAAATGAGCTCGTCTAATTCAATCAGTTTCAAATTTGAACAGGGTGAGAATTGAAAGCTGCTACAGTGCGAAGTGCCCATGCTGCAAGAGCTGCCAATTAAAAATGGATGTGCCTCTCGAATAAGTGAAGTTTAATTTTTTTAATGTTGGCTGGTTTAAGTGAATGGAATGGCCCCAATTCTATTTAAATTTCAATAATTTAGAAAATAAATCATTTAATTAACACAAATGCATTGAGACACAGATGGTATAAATAAACTCAATATATTACACACAACACTGCTGAATATGATTTAGTATTTAAACAGAAAGTATTAGTATCTCCCAGTAGTTTCTCTAAAATTACCAAAGTTGTCATATTTGTAGCGGGGACTCGCAGGAGTCCAGCCAAAAACTAAGCGGACGCAAGTTGCGTGCACGAGACGTGTTTATTCTCTCCGATACAGCTCCCTACTCCTCGAAGGTCACGGGCGTTGCCCGGCCTTAAATACCAACTCGGGTACAAACCCCGTGACTAGCACTGAGACGCCGCCCTCCAGAGCCGAGGGTTCGTTGTGCCCGTGGCTTGCCACCAGGTGCCGCCACAACTTTACTGAAGTTCCTTCATAGAATTTTGGTGGTCCCACTGAAAAATTGCATGCGTTGTTACAAATTATTTATGTTTTTATGTATTCTTCATGGAGATTTTCAAAACTCTTGTATTGGAAAGTCATTGCGGCAACGTTACGTAATAGCCTGACAAGAGTTATCTTGTAGCGAGGGTGATATATCCTTTTATTATGCTTGATAATCCTACTGCTGCTGTGAATTCCATACATTGGAAGATTCAGGGACAGTTTCTTCCCCGTTGTTATCAGGCAAGTGAACCATCCGACCAACAACTAGAGAGCGGTCCTGAACTACTATCTACCTTATTGGAGACCCTCGGACTATCTTTAATCGGACTTTACTGGCTTAATCTTGCACTAAACTTTATTCACGTCATTCCCTTTGTCATATAACTGGACACTGTGGGTGGCTCAATTGTAATCATGTACTGTCCTTTCCGTTGACTGATTAGGACGCAACAAAAGATTTTCACCGTACCTCGGTACACGTAACAATAAACTAAACTCGACTCAACTCAACATTGGAAAAATAAAATCTTTCAAGAGCAAAATTGTACCAGAGGTCAGATAGTCTTACCATAATTCTCTCATTTTCTTCCCAGCTGTTATTAGGCAGCTGAACCATCCTACCAACAACTGGGGTGCGGTTCTGATATACCATCTACCTCGGACTATCTTTAATCGGACTTTACTGGACTTTAGCTTGCACTAAACGTTACTCCCTTTATTCTGTATTTGTACACTGTGGACAACTTGATTGTAATCATGTATTGTCTTTCTGCTGACTGGATAGCACGCAACAAATAAGCTTTTCACTGTACCTCAGTGCGCCTGGCAATATACTAAGCTAAAATCATTCCACTTTTAGTTTATTACTACTGACTTTGAATATTTTAAAACATCTCAAGCCTTCATTTTGTGTGCCTCTAATTCATTTAAATGTGACGGGTTCTCTTTGTGAGAAAGAAAATAAGAAGTAGAATTTATCAGCCTCTCTTTCTTGCTTGCGTTTTTCCAAGGTGCCTTTAAAATAGAGAGACAGATGCGCTTCCTGGAAAACAAAAGACGACACTGGAGAACGTATGATCAAGATGGCCTTCATCCACTAGTACGGCAAGAACTGGAGTTCTTCCATCAGAAGATGAAAGAAATGGAAGAGGTAATTGATATTTTTATCAGGAAAACATAAGCTGGAGAAGGGCATTGGATTGTGCGTGTCAGATTAATGCTCTGAAAGTTCATGTTGAGTGGCCTGATCTAAAATCTGGAGGACTTTTGTATTCCCTGGAAACATGTCCAATCATTGTGCTATTCATATGAAGATGGCTACTTTATTCCTTGGAGCACAGGAAGTTGAGGGGGGGTTATCTTATGGAGGTTTATAAAGTCATGAGATGAATGCACAGTCTTTTTTTGCCCGGGTAGGGGAATCAAGAACCTGAGGACTCGGGTTTGAGGTGAGAGGGGCAAGATTTAATAGCACCGTAGGGGGGCAACATTTTCACTTCGAGGGTTGTGGATATTTGGAGGTAGCTGCCAGAGGAGATAACTGAAGCAGATACTATTACAGCATTTAAAAGACTCTTGGACAGACTCATGGATAAGAAATGTTTATGGACGAAACGCAGGCAAGTGGAACTAGCTTAGATGGGCATTTTGTTCACCATGGATGAGTTGTGCTGAAGGGCCTGTTTCCATGCAGTATGATGCTGACTCTATGATAATTGCCTCCATCGGTGACAAAGAAGTTCTTTAACTGTCCTGTTTTTTATTATGCGTCTTCCCGTTTAAAAATTAAATTCATTGCATCACTTCAATTTTTCTTCAGTCCATATGTCACGTTGATACGGCATCATCTTTGAAACACATGTATCAGTTATATTTTTGTGTACTTTCTCGATCACCTCTTGTTGAATAATGGTGGTGGGGCTTTAACACCATCATAGTTCAACATAAGCAGCATTGAGATGTTCTATCCACATTGGTTGAGCATTAACTGAAAATAGTTTGGCATGGCTCGGTATTCTGATTATTTGACAGCAATCATTCTTTTCTTTTAATTACCCATTCCACATTCAATCTCCCAATTCCTCCCCATCCATTTTGTACTGTATATTTTTTTAACCAGATTTTACATGCATATCTCTCATGGCATTAGTTTCATGAAACCTGAGGGGTGCAGAATTGAGGAACATGACTGAATATGAAAAACAGAGAAGGATTTACAGAAGCGTGAGATTTTTCCAAAGATGGAAAAATAATTATTTTTGAACAGTAGACACATAATAAAAACGTCATTACCCGTTGTCGTTGGAGAAATAAGTATGCTAAGTTTCTCTTGTTTCATGAAGAAATCACAATGGATAATGTAGGATTGCAATTAATCTTATCGGCATAGCAGGATATGACTTTTTCATGAAGCATTAGAAGCAGAGAATATTGGAATGTGAAGTAGTTTGTGACTCACTGCTGGATTCTTATTTATAAATCTATTTCTGTTTCAGTATGCAGATTTTCAATTTGCTATGCAAATGAATGAAGAACAATATCAGAAGGCAAGTATAAATTGTTTGACTATTCAAGACGGCTTTCTTGTTTATAATCTCCAGCTTTAGAGTGGCTCCAAACTTCATGAATCATTTATAAGCAACCTTGCTTTCCAAAGTGGTCATGCTGGGAACCATCAGAATGTTCAATTTGTGCGTCTAAAAGCGCTGATGCATCTCCTCGGAAGCTAGCAGTTTAAATAGTTGAGTTGTTCTGTCCTTTTGGATTCCACTTTGAACGAAGGCATGTGAAGAATCATTCAAGCATTGGATTATGGCTTGAAATGCTGTAATTAAATGCTTACCTTTTGAACGAATCAAACGCCCAAGGATACTACAAATTCAAAGAAGATACTTGGAGAAATAATAAGCTTGATGTGTCTGATAGAACCTGTTGTCAGAGAAGGAAGGATTGATACATTTCTTGCAGAACTGATGAAAGCTGAGGATGTAAGCACAGCAAGAGAGTATTATTTTTCATTAAAGCACTTAAAGAAAGCTCAGTTAATTTCCTCTCCTGGCTACAGCAATGGGGATTTGAACAAGATGTGGAACTGTCCATTCTCAATTCAGGTGCTGATCACACTGGTGTGTATTTTTGGCACTTTTGTTTTTTTTAATTTGTAGCATTTCAAAGTTTTAAAATTATTTGTACAAAGTAATACAGTTTAACGCAGATAAGTGTGAAGTGCTGTATTTTGGGAAGTCTAACCAAGGCAGGACTTGACAGTGAATGTTAGGCCCCAGGGGAGTGTTGCAGAGCAGAGGGATCCAGAAGAACAGGTACACAGTTCCCTAAAAGTGGCGGCACAGCTAGACGGGCTGCTAAAGAGGGTTTTTGGTAGAGTGGTCTTGGGCAGTGGGCAGGTGCTACAAACCTGCACGGGAAGGTAGACGCTCCCGCCCCCACGTGTCTCGGGCAGATGGGGCTCGTCACCTTGGGAAGGCAGTCCATCTAGGAGAGGGAAAACTCTGATTTAAAACCTCCACTGTCTTGTGGCCATATCCAGTCATGGAAAAGGCTCCAGGAGTAAACCTCAAGAAAATCCGGTATGATCCCCTAAGGCAGTTCGTCATTGTCTACAACCTCGCTCTGGCAGCTCCTGCGATGGCGCTGGTGCCAAACTGTAACGGCCCTGCTGTTCCTTTGGATCGATCAGCGACGTGGAGAGGGGGGGATGTGCTGCATGGGCAACAGCCTGTCCTCCATATGACATTGCCCAGGCTTGCATCCGACCAGGATGCATCACCCATGGTCGGTCATGACCGAGAGGGGCCTACTACTACGGTCTTTATCAGTGAGGGTATCGAGTATAGACGTTGGGACGTTATGTTGCATTTGTACAAGACATTGGCAAGACCACATTTGGAGTATTGTGTTCAGTTTTAGTCACCTCGCTAGGGAAGATTTACGAGGATGTTGCCAGGTCTCGGGGGCCTGAACTATAGGGAGAGGTTGGATAAGCTCGGATTTTATTCCTTGAAGTGCAGGAGGCTGAGGGCTGATCTTACTGAGGTGTATAAAGTGATGAGGAGAGGTGATAGGATGAATGCATATAGGCTTTGTCCCACAGAAGGGGAATCAAGTTGGCGAAAGTGATATATGGAACACGCAGCATCATATGAGCTAGAATACAACAAGAGAGGGCTTGTGTATCAAATCGTGAGGGAGATTGATAAGGTGAATGAACAGTGTCTTTTACCTCGGGCAGGCGAATCGAGAACCAGAGGACATAGGTTTAAAGTGAGAGGAATAAGATTTAATACAATCCCAAGGGACATCTTATTCACTGAGAGTGGTGGATATGAGCTGCCAGAGGAGGCATTTGAAGCAGGTACAATAATATTAAAAAATACACCTGTACAGGTACTTGGAGAGGAAAGGTTTAGGGGGATATGGGCTAAATGCTGGCAAATGTGACTAGCTAGGTTTGGGCATCTTGATCAATGTGGATGAGTGTGAACTTTAGACTTACAGCACAAATCAGGCCCTTCAGCCCACACAGTCTGCGCCGACCAATGATCGCCACGTATGCTAACACTATCCTACACACACTAGGGACAATTTACAATTTTACCAAAGCCAATTAACCAACAAACCTAGATGTCTTTGGAGTGGGAGGAAACCAGAGCACCCGGAGAAGGCCCACGCAGTCACAGGGAGAACGTACAAACTCCGTACAGACAACACCTGTAGTCAGGATCGAACCCAGGTCTCTGGTGCTGTAAGGCAGCAATTCTACTGTTGTGCCACCGTGCCATCAGCTGAAGGGCCAGTTTTGGTGCTGTATGTTTCTATGACTCTAAAATGTCTGGGCAGTTAAGACTCAAATGCTCAGAAGACATAGTTTGATTGAAGCAGGAATTAAAGGAATAGAGTATTCCATTGGTTGGCTTCAAGTCAATTTAGAAACGTATCTACACTTGGAAAATCAGGAGTTTTATTGAAGGCCCAAAATGAGAATTACTTAACAATTCAAGCCATAACTATCAGAGAGCTGCAGACTACTGCAGTGGTAGTGGTTACATGGAAAATAGGTGCAGGAGTAGGCCATTTGCACCTTCGAGTTAGCACCGCCATTCAATATGATCATGGTTGATCATCCAAATCTAACTCTCTCTTGTATACATCCAGTGAATTGCCCTCCACTGCCTTCTGTGGCAGAGAATTCCACAGATTCACAACTCTCTGGGTGAAAATTATTTCCTCATCTCAGTCCTACCCTTTATTCTTAAACTGTGACCCTTGGTTCTGGACTCCCCCCAACATCGGGAACATTTTTCCTGCATCTAGCCTGTCCAATCCCTTAAGACTTTGCCTCCACTCTCCTGCACGGTTACTTTTAATCTACAGATGTATGAGGTGAGCAAACATTGCCACTTCTGGGTCTCCAGTGTTAAAAAAAAGAAGGAAAATTGTTTACAATTGTTTCCTGTTTTTTCTTCAAGTGTATATTGCATCCTTGGAGTTCTCAAGTTTTTTCCATTGTTCTAAGCATTATGATTCTTAGACGGGTTTGAAGAAGGGTCTCGATCCGAAACGTCACCTATTCCTTCACTCCATAGATGCTGCCTCACCCGCTGAGTTTCTCCAGCATTTTTTGTCGTCTTATGATTCTTCGACTTGTGCTTTATGATGATTTAATGTTGCTGGATTATTCAGAGATTATTTGTAAAATATCCTGCATTCTGTTCTTGTATTAATTTGGATGTATTTTAATCTTGAAGAAGTGTTGGACTCTAGCATATATTAAAATAAAACCCTGTAATAAATTCACGTGTGTTGCCTGCAGGATGGACAGCTGATTGAATGTGGCTGCTGTTATGGAGAATTTGCCTTTGAGGAGTTGACACAATGCAGTGATGGTCATCTCTTTTGTAAAGAATGCCTCGTGAGGTATGCGCAGGAAGCCGTGTTTGGAGCTGGCCAGGTATGAGCTGATTTTTTACGATGCCTTTTAAAAAATTTTTAAAAATAAATTTTAAAAAAGTTGATAACTCCAATGGCAAGGATGTAAATGTTAACAGGAGCAGGCCATCCTCATATCCGAGCTTGCACCACCTCTCATTAAGGGCATTGTCTGATCTCCTACCTCTATCTCGTGGACAGATTAAAAATAATGCTGTTATTTGAAGGGTTGTGATGGTGTATCAGAGATCAAAAACGGAATCATTCCCCACCCCTCTCACCAACCAAAGAAGTATTGAAAAAGATATTTTACTCATTCACTGCCCAATGATCTCAATTCAAATTTGGTCCTTTTAGAATTTGAGTAATCGGTTTGGATTATTGTAATGATGTAATGAGCAATGAGCGGGAAAAAAGGCACAATGTGCTGGAGTAACTTCAGACTGGAGAAGGGTCCTGTCCCGAAATGTCACCTATCCATGTTCCCCAGAGATGCTGGCTGACTGCTGAGTTACTCCAGTACTTTGTGGCTTTTTTGGTAAACCGGTATCTACAGTTCCTTATGCCTACATGAACTGTAGGGGAACTGTTGTAGCTTTGTCAGCACCATTGATGTGGCGACTTTATGCATACCTTCGGTGTGCAAGCTAAGAATTTCACTGTGCCTGGTCACATGTGACAACTAAGGGTTCTGTGCAAATGGGAACAAATATAAACTTGGAACATTTGATGATCAGTGTGTGATGGCCAAATTTCGATGATCATTGTGTCAATGTAAATCTTCCATTCTTTGCAGTCCCAGCTGAGCTGCATGGATAGTTGCTGTACGTGCACGTTCCTCAATGGTGAGCTGGAGAAGGTATTGCCAGAGAACATACTATGCAAATACTACGAACGTCAAGCAGAGGAGGCGGTTGCTACGGCCTGTGCTGATGAACTTGTCCGGTTGGTGTCTAATGCAGATTATTCTCACAGCGATCAGTGATCGGTGCGAATCGGTGTTCTGTCTGATATATAGTTGTATTTTACAGCACAAGTCTAATGATGTCTGCCTGATGCCTTGATATTCATTTAATATGAAGAACGGGGAAGTTCCATTTCTTTCATGACTCGAGACATCGTGATTTAGAAGCAGTGAAGTGTGGTTACTGCACTGCAGGAAATGTGATGATCAATTTGTGCACAGCCTGCTCTCGCAAACGTGATAAATGATAGGATCGGTTTTAATGATGCTATTTGATGGATAATTATCACAGGACAGTTTTGCTTGTCTTTGGGATAATGACAATGGATTTTCTATGTTGGAATAAACAGGGTCATGATAACACAAGGGTTCCCAACCTGGGGTAAATTTCGCCTACCCAGGGAGTACATTTGTTGATTCTTGATTTGCCCATATTTTTTCTCATTGACTGATATACTGTTTTCTCATTGACTGGTTCTGGTATACCGGTATCTGTTCATCATTAGTTGTTCATAAATAAGTGAAATAACATTGTTATGTGCTATTAAATTGCCGGGGGTAAACGGGATGAAAAAAGGTTGGGAACCCCTGGTTTAACATCTCATCAGAAAGATGCCGCCTCCCTCTGCCTAGATTTTTGTTTTGTAATTTCTGCTATGAGCTTTGACTCCAAAACCTCTTGACCCCAACTACCACGCTATCTGTGGAGTGACAGCATAATCTGCACAGTAGAACTTGTGCTGGTATAGTTGCAAATCATTATTGTCTCAATACGTAAATGAGGACGGCCGGATAAGTTTGTGCGCAGGGTTTGCTTGGGAAATGTTTCTCTGAAAGCCCTAATTTCTACAAAGGGAATCAAGTCTATCTGGAATCTCAGTGCTGTCAGAAATATAAATGGAACTTGCCCTTTATTATGTGCTCTTTGTTATTGTAGTCGATGTTCAGATGAGATGCCTCTCATTTGTATCTGAGTTATGCACTTAAAGATACAAACCTACATGTTTGCTGGAGTGCCATCTTAATATCAGTCACATCTTCGATTAGCACCAGGCGTTTTGTTTTTGGATCTTGATTCTCTAATATTTTACAGTACAATGTCTATCTTTATCTATCCTCTGATTAGGTTATTATCTTTAGACTAGAGCAATTGGTGTTTGCAGGAAATTAAAAAAACAAAACAATTGAAAATCAAATAGTGCAAATTATGCGCACATCTCACATTCTCTGATGAATGAATGTTCCACAGTAATAGGACTATTTCTGATTTCCATGAAGGGAGATTGGCAGACAGATTGACCTGCAATGTTGAAAGTGCACTAAAGGGATTTGTCGGAAAATAACTGCCGATGCTGGTTTATACTGAAGATAGACACAAAAAGAAGGGTTCAACCCGAAATGTCACCTGTTCTTTTTCTTCAGAGATGCTGCCTGACCTGCTGAGTTACTCCAGCATTTTTCTGCACTAAAGGGATGTTGCATGGCATGAACTTAACAATTTTGGCCATAGACCTGATAAATATGCTACTGATTGTTTGCTACGGAAAAGACTGCAGGTGCAGGACTGAGTCTGATGGGGTCCGAGTGCAGAGGATAGAGGGGTAGGGGTCGGCGGCTGGATGGAGTAAGGTCGTAGCCAGAGACTGAAGCCAGGGAATAGCAGGTGGAAATGACTGTGTCCGTGGATTGGAGTGGAAGTAGTATATGAGGGTAGATATCCGAGCCACACACACACACACACACACACACACACACACACACACACACACACACACACACACACACACACACACACACACACACACACACACACACACACACACACACACACAAACACACACACATTTGGTGTCTGAGGTCAGAGCCTTGCGAATATCTCAAGATTGGGTGGGATGGTGTCAGGGTGGAGGATGAAGCCAGTGTCCAGAGGCTGGGGCCTGGGACTGTGTAATAGTTAAAATTAACGAAATCCATCTACTGTTTTTAATTTATTGCTTTCTGACAATGTTCCAGGTGCCCGTTTTGCAACTTCCCAGCACTATTGGACAAAGAAATCAAGATGTTCAGCTGCCCCAATCCTCGCTGTCGAAAGGTAAGAACTCAAGTTTCTTCATTTAAAAACGAAGTCCTTCTCCATTCATGTGCAGGAAGGAACTGCAGATGCTGGTTTACACTGAACGTAGACACAAAATGCTGGAGTAACTCAGTGGGTTAGACAGCATCTCTGGAAAACAGGAACAGGTGGCGTTTTGGGTTGACTTCTTCTGGCTAATGCAGACAGGTCGCAAGAAGGGCAAAACTCTGATCATTAATAACCCATTATCTGTTATTTGCACTTTATCAGTTTATTTATTCATGTGTGTATGTATTTATATAATGGTATATGGACACACTGATCTGTTTTGTAGTCAATGCCTACTATGTTCTGTTGTGCTGAAGCAAAGCAAGAATTTCATTGTCCTATCAGGGACACATGACAATAAACTCACTTGAACTTGAACTCATCCTGAAATGTCACCTATTCCTTTTCTCCTAAGATGCTGCCTGACTCGCTAAGTTACTCCAGCATTTTGTGTCTATCCTCCATTCTTAGCTTGAATGCTTTCAGTCTAGTTTTTTTTCCATTCGTAGCTAGGCAGCACTCCATGCATTCTTGAGTTTGTGTGGAGTCAAATACAATAATAATTTCATGCCTTGAATGCGTTAGAGATTGAATGTCATATTAAGGTTGGGTTAGGTAAAAAATGAGAAACGAAGAATAAGAAATGCTAGGTAGATAAAAGTGCTGGAGAAACTCAGCGGGTGCGGCAGCATCTATAGAGCGAAGGAAATAGGCAACGTTTCGGGCCGAAACGTTGCCTATTTCCTTCGCTCTATAGATACAATACAATTCGTCTCATTGCACTGAATTTTATTCGTCTCATTGCACGTAAAGTGCAAGTGAAATGAATTTGCACCCGCTGAGTTTCTCCAGCAATTTTGTCTACCTTCGATTTTCCAGCATCTGCAGTTCCTGCTTGAACATGAGTAAGAAATGCTGTTGCTTCTATGTCTTTTTCTTCAAGAAGGATTCTTTTAATGCTAAATTTGCTCATCTGCCAAACTGAGATTGTTTCAGAATCAATTGTACACTCGTAGCTCTTTTTGTTCCATTGTTAAACCCTTCGTATGTCCACCTTTCAAGTATATAATTGCTCCTCACGGTCATACTTGCATCCTCAGCTAATGTTGCTGTATAATTTCCCTCGCCATTTAAAAAAAAAAACAGTTCTGGACAGCCTTCATTTGATCAATTCCCCCACTCTGATACCGATTTTAATGTATTTCCAAAGCAAGCTATTTTTGTTGGTCAATTCATCTTCAGAAGTTGAAAAAAGTCAGTCCCTGAAATGTCCACTAGATGGCGGCGTAGGACAGCGTATTGATGCAACGAATTACATGATAGAAATAAAAAACTCTCTGGTGAAGGAGTTGGTGAGGTTGATAATAGTCATCCGTCTGATGAAGGGTTTCGGCCCGAAACGTTGCCTATTTCCTTCGCTCCATAGATGCTGCCTCACCCGCTGAGTTTCTCCAGCATTTTTGTCTACCTTTGACAATAGTCAGAGTAAGTTTTATAATATCTGCCTGCATTTTACTTCAATGCGTTGACTGCCACGTTGGATTGCATCCACTTAAGCGTTGTAAATGATCACAGACATTTTTAACGTGACATTTGTGACTATTTATTTATTTTCTGAATGGTCACGTTGATGGGGACACTGCTACTTTGCCTTATGAGAACTTTATAAATTTCATTTACTTCATCTTCACTTCACACTGGATGAGCGTTCTAGTAGATTAAACAAGAGTGTGGTGAAGTACCGATTTGTGTATATCATTTTCACATGAATTTGCTGTTTAATATCTCAGGAAATATTTGCAGAGCAAATTGGCTGAAGACAATAGTGCGGGAGTAGGCCATTCGACCCTTCGAGCCAGCACTGCCATTCAATGTAATCATGGCTGATCAGCCCCAATCAGTACCCCGTTCCTGCCTTCTCCCCATATCCCCTGACTCCGCTATTTTTAAGAGCCCTATCTAGCTCTCTCTTGAAAGCATCCAGAGAACCGGCCTCCACCGCCCTCTGAGGCAGAGAATTCCACAGACTTACCACTCTCTGTGAGAAAAAGTGTTTCCTCGTCTCCGTTCAAAATGGCTTACTCCTTATTCTTAAACTGTGGCCCCTGGTTCTGGACTCCCCCAACATCGGGAACATGTTGTGAAGAGCTGTTCTTTTCGGACATAGTTGGTAGAAAAGGAGATGAGATTCTATATGAATTACTTTTCAGATTATTCGGAGAAGATTAGAAATAAGTGTCATTTATATTGCTTAATGGCGCCAAAATGTTCGCAAATTTGGAGGGGTGTGGTAAACCCCTTGCACAATTGTGCCTAATCTTCAAATGAGCATTTTTTCGACATTAAGTGACATTAGTTTATCCACTTTATTTTTCTAATATGTCATCCCTCATTCCCAAGTTCGCTGTCTCTTTGGAGGAAAACCTTAACCCAGGAGTTTTGTTTTTGCTGAGGGCCATGCACATATTGATATTTTAGAGCAGGCTGCAAATTGAAGTTGGTCTGAAAGCCTTTAAAAGGCTCTTACAGATCCAACACAATCTACAAAGCACAATGTGTAACTGGAAAGCAAATCACGAGAAGTTGGTAATGACCTGCGGCCAAATGCCTAACTTGTAAGGCAGCTTCTATAGAAACAATGGGAACTTATGGCCAAGATCAATGTGCTAAAGGCCAGCAAAGTCTTGGAATCTGAGGAATGGGATTATCAAAGAAAAAATTGAGTATCGAGCCTTTTTAGTTGTAGTAAAAATTTGCAGTCTACTTTAATAGGGATACGTTCCTATAAATGTCTCAGACCAGTCTCTTCAATATTGGGCACCCTATATTAAATGGAGTACTGAAACCACATGATTAGACCTGACTGTACTGTGTGTCATGAAAGTTTTAAAATAAGTTAATTGTGTTACAGGTTTGTACCTCATTGTGTAACGTGAAAATGTCAATTGACTATTCCATGGCATTTTTGTTGGCTGAGATGCAGATCAGTTTTTTGTCACTGTTATGCTTTAAGTTGTCCAAGATGATTCCCTGTGCGAATTTATTCAATTTGAAACTTGCTATAAATGTACTTATCAAGAGTTTACAAGTACAGGTCCACCACCGATTTTCCTGTACCCTTGGTGCCAGAGCCTTTCTGGATTATCCGTTTTGCTGGACCAACAGAGGTCACGGTCTCTGAGAAGAGTCCACCGATACTGGGACAGTCCGCTTAGGAGGAGCTGAGATACCAGCTGTTCAAGTTTTATTAAAACAGAGTCAGTCAACTTGAACTGCAAGTTCTTTAATAAGTATATGCACAGAGGGAACACATTATGGTGCTATCATCTCTGGACTCCAGGACTAAATAACAGGCTGATGGCTAAGGTGTCATTATATGTCAGCCAATAGACATAGTTGCAGGAGTAGCCCATTTGGCCCTTCGAGCCAGCACCGCCATTCAATGTGATCATGGCTGATCATCCACAATCAGTACCCCGTTCCTGCCTTCTCCCCATATCCCCTGACTCCGCCAACTTTAAGAGCCTTACCTAGCTCCCTCTTGAAAGTATCCAGAGAACCGGCCTCCACCGCCCTCTGAGGCAGAGAATTCCACAGACTCACAACTCTGTGTTTGATATATAGAAAACCCGGACAGGATTACGGACGGATGTGCGTCATTGAACACAGACACGATCAAATCAGCTAATGCGATTGATCTACTCCAGTCCGCAAAAGTCGGCCTTGGTATTTGTCCATGGGAACGGGTCTGCCAGCTCTGGCCAGGCCGGAGTTCCAGAACCCCAGCTGCAAGGGGCAATCCAGCACGGTGGTCCCGATAGGCCGCCTCGTTCAGTCAGCACCCGTGGTCAGGATCAAACCTGTGTCTCTGGTGTTGTAAGGCAGCAACGACCGCGGCCCCATCTTTTGGTTCTGTGTCCAACTTGAGTCCGAGGAAGGTAGACAGAAATGCTGGAGAAACTCAGCGGGTGAGGCAGCATCTAAGGAGCGAAGGAAATAGGCAACATTTCGGGTCGAAACCCATAGATGCTGCCTCACCGCTGAGTTTCTCCAGCATTTTTGTCTACCTTCGATTTTCCAATATCTGCAGTTTCTTCTTAAACATTGAGTCCGAGGAAGATTGGATTGTCAACTTATGGCACAGCAACGGAAGTCATCTGCGTTTTATACTTCCTTCCTCTTTTCCAGTCTCTTCCATCCTCCTTCACTGAATCAACATTACTCACAATTCTTTTTACATCCTTACATGCTTGTCTACATTTGTCATCTCAGCTATCCCCTATGGAAATGATTTTCACTTTTTTATTCAGGCTGAAGTAATATTTTGTGTCACCAATAGTTTTCCTTGTTCATTTGCAGTGCCCTTCTCTCCCCATCCCAAAGGTTGAGGGCTCAATCAAACCAGGAGGAACTGGAGCACAATAAACTAAGATGACCCTTTGAGTCCATGATGACCATTGATCACCCGTTCACACTAGTTCTGTTTTCCCACCTTTACACTCACTCCCTACACACTTGGGGCAATTTATAGTGTCCAATTAACCTACAAACCCGCACGTCTTTTTAAGGTTATTATCAAATTATACCTTTGGGACTGTGCATAAACCGATTTCTCTCTTTAGATTAATAAGCAGATTGTAAGATTGATTGTATCAAAGAAGTGTATTAATTCAGAAAAGATCTTGCTAAATGCGTATTTGTCTCATTATAGCAATGGGACTTTTTCAGATTTTTTTTTAATATCGATGATTACATGAGAGAATTTTAATATTTATTGCATAGTCAGGGTTGTTGCTTTCAAGTATGAAAGCACATTGTTATTCATGTGTGCTGCAGGTGTGAAGGTCAGGCTATTTGCTATTTCCCAATTGTCCTTCAGAGGACAGTGGTGAGCTGTTTCAACCCATCCGACAAAGATGCTTTATACTGGGCCTGGTATTCCAGGATTTTGTTTAGACAGCAAGAAAAGTGACAGTCAAGATAGATTTTTATGTCAGAATGGTGTACAACTTGGAAGAGAATTTGCTTACAATGCCATTCCCAATGGTGAAATTTTACACCTGCTGCTTTTGTATGCTGTAGTTTGCAGGTATTGCGAGGTGCTAATTCAGAAACCAAGGTGAGCTGTTGCAGTGATTTTTGTATGTGGTACATGCTACATTTATACCTTCCCGTGTTGCTTGAATACCTTAAAATGTAGCCACATCCACAACAGAGACTTTAGGCCTAGCTCACTAACTATCACAAAGTCAACAATAAAATCCATCCCTAGGGTAAATTACATTGATGTTCCATCTACCAACCACTTTAGACATGCAGTAGAGTCACAGTGGGGGGAAGAGGGTGAGGGATGTGGGGTGAGGGATGTGGGGTGGGGGGGGGGGGTGAAGCGTATTTCAACCTCTTTATATGGCTGCTCACTTTGAACTTGGAAGATCAAGGCAAGACCTTTGTGCTCTAAGACTTGTACTGAAGACCTATGCAAGACCTTGGGCTACACTGTTCAGAGACCAAATTGGATAATAAGGTGGCAAAAGTAAAGGGCCTGTCCCACTTACGTGACTTTTTCAGTGACTGCCGGCACCCGTCATACATCGTCGAAAATTTCAACATGTTGAAAATTCAGCAGTGACCAGAAAGACGCTACGACTCTTTGGGTGACTGAGGAGACGACTCACGACCATACAGGCGACACCCTGGTGAC
Organism: Malacoraja senta; assembly: GCA_038087875.1. NCBI lineage: Eukaryota > Metazoa > Chordata > Chondrichthyes > Rajiformes > Rajidae > Malacoraja > Malacoraja senta. Next base: position 78,210,024 of record CM075981.1, on the reverse strand, counting down.
ATGTCGCGGCGTGAAGCCTGTATGGTCGTGAGTAGCCGCCCAGAGAATTGTATCTTGTTCTGGTCGATGCCGGATTTTCAACATGTTGAAAATTTCCAGCGACCTATGACGGGTGCCAGCAGGCGCTGAAAAATTTGTGTAAGTGGGACAGGCCTCTCAAGAACTGCAAAAAAAGATGCTACTGTGTGGATATTTGACCGGGCGAGATAGGCAGAGTGCATTAAACGCACAAACACGCGACCAGCATAAAGACTGGGAGTAATGAAAACTGACAGTCTGACATTGGCAAAAGACTACTAGACAACAAAATGTGCTTTTGTGGTCCCTGTAACCTGTGGACTGAATTTAATAGGGTTAATCACTGCCATCCCGCCAGCCCTCAAGGAGTGAACTTTGTTGCATTTATTTTAAAACCACAATTTCTTCGTGAAGAAAGAAAACCCAAACTGTACACGTTACTCACGGTTGTGCTGAACCTGCTCCTGATTTTACACTTGAAGGTATCAGCCCTGTTTGTGAAATAAATATTCTCTCATATAATCATTACTCCAGTTCGCTGTAATAATTGCTTACATACTAATTATTTTCATACAGTATCAGAGTGTTAACTTTGTGTGGTAGAAATGTAATCTCAGGAACCTCTCACTAAACTGACACTTTCCTGTTTATGAAATATTCTTCTTTTTCATTCTTCTCAGTAAAGTGAATAATTTGATATTATCCATATTGTATTCAATTCACTATGTTCATTTACACCCACTTAACATGTCCATATCTTTCTGCAGTCTTTCATACCATTCTTGCTGCTTACTGTCAATTTGGCCTAGTTTCAAGAACATCAGAATAATTCCCTTCATTTAAGTTCTTGGTTTGATTATAAATATCTAGTCCTTGAAGTGCCCATGAATTAATGTCATCCATTCTTATTTACTTTTTCTGCATGTTACACAATTCCTAATCCATGCTAATGTTCAATTTTGTTTAGACATGCACCATGGAAGCAGGCCCTTCGACCCAACGAGTCCACACTGATCATCAGTTACCTGTTCACACTAGTTCTCTCTCCCACTTTCTCATCCATTCCCAACACGCTAGGGGCAATTTTACAGAGGCAAACTTACCTTGCCTTTGGGGTGTGGAAGGAACCAGAGCCGGAGGAAACCCACGTGGCTGCAGGGAGAATGTGCAAACTCCACACAGACAGCACCTGAGGTCACGATCAAGGCCGGGCTTCTGAACTGATAGCTGCTCCACTGTGCCACACACAGATAGTTACAGCTTCAAAACACCCTCCAGATTTGGCAGTTCCCCAGTCAGAAGTCTATGCTAAACCCTTTGCTTCTCACACTGCATTGTTAACACAGCCCTGCTATTTCTCAAATAACCATCCTGTGTTTTCCAAACTTTTCTCCTGATTTCTTGAAAAGTAGAGTTCTGTCAATTGGCAGAAACAAATCGATAATCTGGAGTATTTCTCAAGATTTTTAAAATGTGGATCTGGGGGGGGGAAATTAGTAATATTTATCACAAAAGCAAGATTCCTTATTAAGTCAATCAATTAATTTTCAATTGTTACCAAACATACATTTCACCTGTATCTTTGCAATTTTTATGGCTTGTCTCGTTCATATTAACTGGATATGTGCAGGGAATTTTGGGATAGATGAGAAATAGGAAGGGAAATATGGAATGCAGTCCGATTAGCTTGCTCTGATCCTTGCTGTATTATCTGTGTCGGTGGGTGTTTGAGTGTGTGCAACTGCACATAACTGCTACTGCTCTGGGGTAGAAATGAGGCTGTCATTGTTTTTCGGACAGGCGTCGAGACAAATGATTAAATGCACTTGTCTTTTTATTTGAACTTTTCTGCACAGAATAATGAGGAGGGGAAATAAGTTGTAAGTAGTGCAGTCTTGTTATGTGAAAGCATGCATGAAGCCAGAATATCAATCCAAGTTGAACGTGCTTGCAATGATTACTCCTGACTGTGTCTACTTAATGATTTTCTTTTCATGTCTGGCTGGACTGTTTTAGTGTGCAATTTATGAAGATAGGAGGTGGGGAAGGTGTTGAAAGGGTGGCGTGGTGCAAATGTATTCAAGAAAGTGCTGAACTTATAATTTTATTGTACGCTGTCGATACAAATTCATGGGCCTGTCCCACTTAGGCGACTCTTTAGGCGACTGCCAGGGACTAATTTTAATGGAATTCACCTACGACACCTGGCGACAACAGCTACGTCAACCTACGACAACAAAAATTGTCACCGCCGTCGAAGATTTTTCGACATGTTGAAAAATTTGTGGCGGTCGCCTGTAGTCGCCCCAAAAAATCGCCAAAGTGGGACAGGCCCATGAATTTGTATCGACAGCGTTTTAGTTCAAGGATCGTTGAGAGACACAGCATGGAAACAGGCCCTTTGGCCCACCGGGTCCACGCCAACCATCGATCACCCATTCTCACTACTTCCAAGTAATCGCACCTTCTCGTCCACTCCTTGCACATTTGACAGAGGCCATTTAACCCACAAACCTGCACATCTTTTGGATGTGGGAGGAAACGGGTGTACCCAGAGGAAACCCACATGGTCGCAGAGAGAATGGTTGCGGTGTTGGCTCGAAGGGCCGAATGGCCTCCTCCTGCACCTATTTTCTATGTTTCTAATGTGCAAACTCACACCTACAGCAACTGAGGTCAAGATCGAAGCTGGGTCTCTGATACTGTGCCACCATTGATGCATATATTTTCTGTAAGGGCGAAAGAGAAGCTCGGAATTTGTTTTCCATATTATTGAAAGGAAGTACTAGCTCACCAGCTAACCTCTTTAGCTGGTTAATATGCTGACAGAGCATACATAAGCAAAGTGGAACCATAGATTACTAGTATCCTTATCTACGGTGGCTGTAACCTGCAAATTGTTTTGTCAGTGCCATTATTAGCCTTAGTCTTCCATGCTGAGGCAGAGGACATTGGCATGTCCTGACCCGTACAGCTACTTTGAAGTGTCTGCTAAAACCATACCCGTGCAGACATTGGACAACGATACAATTGTGCTTCGCTACAGTAGAATCATTTGTTGGTAGTTTTTTGTTTCCTTGAAACTAATGGTATTTGGTCAAGTCACAAGAGGCTTTAATTGCATGTAATCACACTCAGAGCAAAGAAGCTGATCCTTTTGGTCGTAGAGAAATTTCTCATCAGCAGAGAAAGAAATAACATTTTGGATGCATTGTTTTACGTGAGTTGACATTTCCCCAGAAACTCTGCATGATTCCGCCCATGACCTCCTGTTCGCCAATCACTGCTTCTAGGCTTGAATAGCAGAACTGGGATGAGCAGGAGGTCAGATGCCAGTCGCATCATCTATTGCAGCTGGACTTGTCATTGATGTGCTGAAGCATGAGGTTGGTGCAATTTGTATCCAGCCCCTCAGCCTTACAGCATTGAAGGCTGGCGTAAGTGTCAGCATTCCATTCATTTCGAAAGGGTCGCTGACCTTGTAAGAAAAGGTTTAAGAAAGAACTGCAGATGCTGGAAAAATCGAAGGTAGACAAAAATGCTGGAAAAACTCCAGCATTTTTCTACCTTGTAAGAAAAGGTGATTGGATTTACTTATTTTACTCTTTTTTCCCCAAACTCATTTATTACTTAAGGTTGCTTTAAGTTACTAATAATTCACCTTATTCTTCCGACTTGAACTATGGATATTTTTTCTTCTTTAAACATTCTTAAAATATATTGAATTCTTCAGCTTTTTACTTGACAATTCTTCCTCTATCACCTGAATAAGATTTATTTGGATTTACCCAAACTCAGATTTTTTGGGGAAATTATTGAATGCTGTGTTAGTTGTAAAACGCGATGCAGTGATTAAAAGTCGGCACAGTTGTAAGCCGGCACGTTTGAGAACCCTGTGTTGAATTGCCTCTCGAATTCTTTTCTTTTTGTGAAAAGGCAGCCTACAATTCTGATGCAAAAGATTAATGTTGCTGAAATCTGAGGATTTATTTATGGTGACACTCGTGTCTGTATGTCCACGTCTGTAGAGGCACTCGCACTGCCTTTTGTGCCTTGAGTCCTTTAGGAATCGCTGTTCGTGTGTCATGTGACAGCACTTGTCAAGAGGATTTTTGTGCATGTCATGTCGCAGATTGGAGGAAAATGAGGCCAAGCCAAAAAAGGATCAAATTGGGTCCTGTGGAATGACTCACTGTTGCTGCTTGCATTGAAGGATGAGAGAATGAGTGCTGGCAGTACTGTGTTTTATACATGTTCAGCAAGACCTTATTACTGAGAGCTACGCTGCGCAGCTTGTAGGCTCCATTAGCCGGATTCTTGTGAGCTGCCTACAATGAAGCCGATTGTTAAATACTATGCCTGCTATGAAGTCTTGTCAAATCGTATTCCCAGATTTGTAGTGTGTAAGGCAAAGCTCTCAAGCTGCATGTTTGCCGCTGTTGAAAATGTACGGTAAAAATGACAAGAAAAATGTCAGTCAAGTGGTGCTAACAAATGATCTGTCCATTGCTATAAGACAAATGAGCTTTGTATGTTCAAACTGAGGAGTGTTTCCTTAAAAATGAGCCATGTTTCCTGTACCAATCTGCAGCTGCATTTACCATTATTTCCATATATGGAATCTCTGAAGTTGCAAGCGGAATTTTTAACTCTCAATTCATGTTCACTTCCTTCAAGCTTTGTGTTCAGGCAGGACTGATCAAATTAAATGGTCCACATTTTTAATGTTTAAAAAATGTATTTTTATGCCACCATAGAATAAATAAGCCTGAATACAATTGAAATTAACTCATTTTTATTGCAGTCTTCATAATGTTTCAATTTCTAGAGGTCCTGTATTACAAATTAGACATCAGTCGAAGAACTAAGTAGGGGACTGAATCTGGGTTTAGGTTTATTATTGTCACGTATATCGAGGTATAGTGTGAAGCTTTTGTTTCCGTGTTATCTGATCAAACCAGATAATACTATAGATAGACACAGAAAGCTGGAGTAACTCAGTGGGAAAAGCAGCATCTCTGGAGAGAATGAATGGGTGACGTTTCGGGGTGAGACCCTTCTTCAGACTACAATACTATATATGAATATAATCAAGCCAAACTCGGGTACAAATGTGAGAGTGAAAAGATAGATGCAGAGTGCAGAATATAGTTCTCGACATTTTAGAGTAACTGTTCGAGAGAGGTCCTCCAATGTTCGCACTGATATAGGCTGGAGAATCAGGACTGTACCCTAGCGGGAAGAAGCTGCTCCTGAGCTTGGTGGTGTGTGCTGTCAAGCTTCTGTATCTTCTGACCGATGGGAACGGGGAGAAGAAGGAATGTCTGGGGTCGGAAAGGTCCTTGATTATGTTGACTGTTTTCCCAAGGCAGTACGAGGACTTGATGGAGTCATTGCCGGGGAGTCTGTGTGATGGACTGAGCTACATCTACAACTCAGAGGCAATTTCTTGCTGGATCAAATCCCCCACATCCCGCGATGTTTGCTTGCACTTGCTCTTGCTGGATGAAGACGACCATCTCCACTCTTGGTCTGAAGAAGGTTTCCAACCCGAAACATCGCCCATCCTTTTTCTCCAGAGATACTACCTGACCCGCTGAGTCACTCCAGTACTTTGTGTCCTCTCTTGGGGAGTTGGAATGCAAGGTATTTTCCTCGTCCCCAGGCTAGGAATGTCCTTTCAAATGAACAGATTGCTTAGGAAATCCCCGCAAAATGGACTGTGCTGCTGAAACCAGCGATGGAAGTAAATGACAATTCAGGGGGCATCTGTCACTCAGTAAGTGATGGAGTCACGCTGTTTGCCTTGTGTGCGACTCGGAAATAAACTGAGATTTTACTTGATTGAAAAGAGTGGAATTGCCGAGTTCATTCTCCAATATTCGCACCCTTGTCTTAACAATTGTGCAGTATACATATTTTCAAGAAGGGTCAAATTTCTTTCTTTAGTAGAGTGAATATTGTTTTTAAAATGTGACCTTGGTAGGAACTGGTGTGATGCTTGAATTTCTCAACTTAACAAAGGATTTTTATTCTGCCAAAGTTATCTTAAATTCTCTGGTGATGTGAATGAATATTTGTTTCACTTTCTGAACTGTTTAGTTTAGTTCATTATTGTCATGTGTACCAAGGTACAGTGAAAAGTTTTTTTGTTGCGTATTATCCAGCCAACAAAAAGGCTATACATGATTACAGCCAAGCCATCCACATTGTGCAGATACAGGATAAAGGGAATAACGTTTAGTGCAAGAAAAAACCCGATTAAAGATAGTGGACGTAGTTGAATCAAATGTGAGAATTGCAACTTGTGTAAAATACAGAACGTTCTGCTTGTACAATCTGTATTCAATTGGTGAAATAATGAGTGATTGTATTTTGTATTGGTAGAATCTTATCTAAGCACACAAAGGGCACACGTTTCTTGGTATCAGCGTGTTTGCTGAATTAACTGTTAGCACGTGCTTTGTATTTTAAATACTTTGGGTCTGCCTCGGATGTCATGAGGTCATAGGATAGGAGCAGAATTAGGCCATTCGGCCCATCAAGTCTACTCTGCTATTCAATCATGGCTGATCTATCTCTCCCTCCTAACCCCATTCTCCTGCCTTCTCCCCATAACCCCTGACACCCGTACTAATCAAGAATTGATCTATCTCTGCCTTAAATATATCCATTGACTTGGCCTCCACGGCCTTCTGTGGCAAAGGATTCCACAGATTCACCACCCTCTGATTAAAGAAATTCCTCCTCATCTTCTGCCTAAATTATAGTAAATTTGTCTCAATTCAACAAAGCTTGCCCTCGTCTCTTAAGTGAATCTGTACAATACATTATAGTAAATTTGCTTTAATTCAACAAACCTTGTTCTCTGGCTGGAAAATAAACAATATCTCACTATTCTTATTATCAAGCAAAAGAAACATACACTCTTTCTGATTATTTTAAAGAAAAATAACCAATGTTACCTAACGGAATAGATCTTGGCCCTTGTCTGCCTCGCTCACAGCAGAGTTGGCTCTGAAGCACCCATGACCCTGTCTTTTGTTCTGCAAGGTAGACAGACAGCTGTTAGTTTGACCTCCAGCCCTTGCTGTTCTGGTGTCGGACCACAGAGCTACTAACTATAAACTAATAACTGTCTCACATATTCCCTCTGCCCCTCTCCCTGCAGCCATTACTTGCTCTCAAAATGATTACATTGTCTTGGCAAAATAAGACTGGGTAATGAATGGGTAGAACATGCCTCACTGTCCAAAATTAAAATGAGTTGTAAAAGCACATTCTTCACCGTGGCTCATGTCTGCCCTCTTGTACAGAAAACGTAACCACTTGAATGCATAACTAAAATTGTAATTGAAATAATTGCTGGAACCTTCAGACAAAATGGCAAAAGTCGCAGCCAATGGCACTGTTCTCTGCTCCAACATGTGCCCACGTAAATGGGAGTAGAGGATACACTAGTATCCACAACTTAAGATGCATGAACACGTGAGTTTAATAGGACTACGGGCAATTAAAGAAAGCAGGACGAGTCTCCTGCAGCTAGTCAAAAGTTTCAAAGGTCTTTTATTGTCACGTGTACCAATTAAGGTGCAGTGATACCCGAATTACCATACAGCCATACTAAAAAAAGCAACAAGACACACAACTACATAAAAGTTAACATAAACATCCACCCCAGTGGATTCCTCACATTCTTCACTGTGATGGAAGCTCAAAAGGTCCAAGCTTCTTCCTCTTTATTCACTGATCAATATTTTGTTTTTTGTTGATTAACAGCACCAATCGTCAAGTAACTTTCTAATTTTTTGCCTTTTTGTTTGAGTAAATCTCATAGTTGAAGATATACAAAACCTTCATTCTAGACATGATTCTTAATCTGTGTTAATATTGTTGATTTTAGCTGGGCATGGCTTAAGGAACTGAATTGGGTTTTGGAAGTCTTATTGCTAGAAATACATTATTGGTGTTGCCTTTTTATTGCAATCCAGTGAATTTGCTCAAATCTGGTGGAAACATTGCTGAATTTTGTTGTTGTGTGTCTCCTGACACTTGCTGTTTGATCTGAGCATAAAGGAAGAATTCGGTCTGTCTTCTGGGACCTTTGGCATATGCCCACAAAAGAATATCTTCATTGTAGAAAGTGAACTAGATGGGCCAAGTATTTTTTTTTTTTTAGCTCTTAAGGTTTCTACGAGAGGCGCCCTTGAGGAAAAGGGTGAGGTATTGTTAAAGAAATGGCAGTCTTCGGGAAATGAAAACCACCAAGTAAGAAATAATGATTTGAGTAATGTTCATCGTCACCACTTTTGAAGTCGCCATTTGTCAAAAACGCAACCGGACCAGCCTCATGGACCCTGCAGCTGCAAGCACAGATCAGAGGTCAGGTCTCCCACAGCGAGTGATGCACATCCTGATACCCCAAGGCCTTTCCACCATCTACTCAGCACAAATCAGGAGCACAATGAAATACTCTTCACGTGTCGAGATAAGTGCAGCGCCAATAACTGGTAAGAAGCTCGAAGCCATCCAGGACATCCAGGCGCTCTTTTTAGAAAGGAGGTGAGGAGGAACTTCTTTAGTCAGAGGGTAGTTAATCTGTGGAACTCATTGCTGCAGGGCTCTGGAGGCCAAGTCAGTTGATATTTTTAAGGCAGAGATAAACTAATTCTTGATTAGAACGGGTGTCAAGGGTTGTGGGGAGAAGGCAGGAAAGTGGGATTAGGAGGCAGAGATACATAGAAAATAGGTGCAGGAGTAGGCCATTCTGCCCTTCAAGCCAGCACTGCTATTCAATGTGATCATGGCTGATCATCCACGATCAGTACCCTGTTCCTGCCTTCTCCCCATATCCTTTGATTCCGCTAGCCCTAAGAGTTCTATCTAACTCTCTTTTGAATGCATCAAGTGAATCGGCCTCCACTGCCTTCTGAGGCAGAGTATTCCACAAATTCACAACTCTCTGGGTGAAAAAAAAATCATCATCTGAGTTCTAAATGGCCTACCCCTTTTTCTTAAACAGTGGCCCTTGGTTCTGGACTCCCCAACATCGGGAACATGTTTCCTGCATCTAGCATGTCAGTTCAGTTCAGTTCAGTTTTATTTGTCATATGTAGGTTAACTCAGGGTCAACGGTACAATGAAATGTTTTTGACAAGACAACGGGTCACCTCAGCAATGATATTACCAATCCCGTAATAATTTTATATGCCATGATTGAATGGCGGAATGGACTCGATGGGCCGAATGCCCTAATTCTACCCCTACAACTTGTGCGACAGAATAGCCTGAGGAAGGGTCTCGACCCTAAACATCACCTATTCCTTTTCTCCAGAGATGCTGCCCAACCTACTGAGTTACTCCAGCATTTTATGTCTATCTTCAGTGTAAACCAGCATCTGCAGTTCTTTCCTACACAGAGCAGCCTGTTTGATTGGCATCCCATCAACCACCCTAAATTTTAATTCATTCCACCAGTGCACAGTGTCTGCAGTATGGAACGTCTTCAGGTCATGACCTCTCCCACCAAAAAGGATAAGGGCGGTGGCTGCATGAGAATACAGTCATTTACAGGCTCCTCTCCACGTCGTGCACCATCCTGACTTGGAAACCTATTGCAGATTCTTCATCGTGGCTGGATCTAAATCCTTGAAGTATCTGCCCAACAGCATGGTGGGAGTAGACAAAAAAGCTGGAGTAATTCAGCGTGTCAGGCAGCATCAATGGAGAATAAGGACAGGTGACGTTTTAGGTCGACATTCTTCTTTGTCTGAGGAACGGTCTCGACACAAAGCATCCCCTATTCCCTTTTCTCGAGAGATGCTGCCTGACCCACTGAATTACTTCAGCTTTTTATGTCCATCGTCAGTGTGAACCGACATCTGCAGTTCCCTCCAACACAGGCATGGCGGGAGTACCTTCAACAGAAGGACTGTGATGGTTCAAGGAGGTAGCTTTCCACCATCATTACAAAGGCAGTTTCGGACAGGAAATAAATGGAAACCTTGCCTGCATTGCACAGTTCCTGAAAGTCCATATAAATAACTAGTCTCCTTGCTTGAATTGCTTACATTCTGTTAATCAGTTCTTAAAAAGGTATCATATTGGCATTTCTTCCAAGGTGTCCATGGGAAATGGAATGGTTGATAGTAATAAGTTGAATGGTTGATAGAATGGAGCGGCTGGGCTTGTATACTCTGGAATTTAGAATGATAAAGGGGATCTTATTGGAACGTATAAGATTATTAAGGGATTGGACACGCTAGAGGCAGGAAACGTGTTCTCGATGTTGGGGGAAGTCCAGAACCAGGGGCCACAGTTTAAGAATAAGGGGTAGGCCATTTAGAACGGAGATGAGGAAAAACTTTTTTTACCCAGAGAGTTGTGAATCTGTGGAATTCTCTGCCTCGGAAGGCAGTGGAGGCCAATTCTCTGGATGCTTTCAAGAGAGAGTTAGATAGAGCTCTTAAAGATAGTGGAGTCAGGGGATATGGGGAGAAGGCAGGAACGAGGTACTGATTGGAGATGATCACAGTGAATGGCGGTGCTGGCTCGAAGGGCCGAATGGCCTACTCCTGCACCTATTGTCTAATGTCTATTGTCCAATACAGTGTAAGTTTGCTTATCATCCCGAAAATGTTCCCAGGAACGGGCACACAAATGGAATTGGTGCTAAAATGGGTCATTTTCTTCTCGTCTGGTGTTTTTGCAGCAATGTATTGCCACGGTTTTGTGAAGAGGCTGCCTCCCAGGGGTGGAGTTGGGTGGAGGAATGCAACCCCTCAAGAGCTGCATGTGAGATTTTGGAGTTGCACCCTGGCTGCACGGTGGATGCAGGCTGTTGTTGCTTGGGCCGACCGTGCATGCTCATGTTGACAAACGCCTAGATCTCACAGACTTCCACATCCTCTCCTGTTTTCATGTAGATGTTGCTGTCCTCCACTTTGGCAGAACAACTCGCCCTAGCCCGGTGGCTGGGTACAGTAATAAGCTCGATGGCCAGTGATTTCTGATGGGGGTTGTTGCCTGAATGAAATCTCCAGCTGAGCAGCCAGAGAATAGTAGGTGTAGTTGGCACTTTCCATCTCTTTAAACAGGATACGGTTTAGGATTAGAGCATTACATGGAGTCTCATTAGAGCATCATATCTCTCATCATATTCAGGTCAATAACTTATGTTAATGACTAGGGGTAGCACAGTGACGCAGCGGTAGAGTTGCCGCTTTACACTGTCAGAGACCTGGGTTCGATCCTGACTATGGGTGCTGTCTTTATGGAGTTTGTACATTCTCCCTGTGACTGCGTGACATCCTTTTGTTTCCTTTTCACCTCTAGCCTTTTGGCAATTACTCCATCTTCTGCCATTCAACCCCCCCCCCTTGATCTGTATCTCCCTCATCTCACCTTGGTATGATCCTGATGGAGTTTGTACATTCTCCCTGTGACCTGGTGGGTTATCTCCTGGTGTTATGGTTTCCTCCCTCACTCCAAAGACGTACAGGTTTGCAGGTTGCTTGTTTCAGTAAAAAATTTAAATTGTCCCTTATGTGCAGGATAGTACTAGTGTATGGGGTGATTGCTGGACGGCGCGGACTCGGTGGGCCGAAGGGCCTGTTTCCGCCCTCTATCTCTCAATGTCATATGGAGCCGATACCACAAGTTCCGAGCAATGGCTTGCACCCGCCCTTTGAGCCAGGATCACGAGCCACAATCCTGATGAACAGCCACTCTTTACCAAGCCATGACAATTTTATTATGTGAATGCGCCAGTAGAGGGCAAGGCATGGTGCCAGATTCACAATGCAGCAAGAACTACTTGAGCAAATGCTATTTTTAAAATTCAGGGCGGGATCACATACCTATAGGTTAGGGAGTGGAGGACAAAGAGCAGCCGAATGAGTCACCGATCTCAGGTGCAGTGTAGCAGGCCAGACGGCGATCTGCTGAGAAACAAAATAAAGGTTTCAGGTCAATAACCTCTCATCGAAACTGGATCAAGGTATTTTACTGAAGCACTGAAAGCCTCAAAGGCTGGGGCGGCTCTGCAGACTTGGACGGTGAATTGGTGGTGTTGCAGAGAGGTCAAGAACACGCAAGTGTTGACACGTGGCATGAGTACGTATCTGGGGAGAGCAGTAATTCGAGAAGTGCTGAATAGATCGCACTTATCTGTGATTCATGGGTGGATTTGAACTGTTAATGTGGTAATTTCAATTAAAATATGTTAATTCCCTTGGATTGTCACAGTCGGTGATATTTGCTAAGGGAAGAGAAGCTGCTGTCGAAGCAGATTTTGGTCAATGGCAAAACCAAGAAGAGAGATGCACCATTGAAGGTGAGCAAGACAGGAGGCAAACGGAAATCTGATCAGAGTAACGAAGAGAGCTTTTTCAGGTGAGCATACCTGGAAGAACGGTGGTGATGGGTTAAATAGTACCCAAAAGGCAAAAAACTTGTAGTCGCCTGAAATCTGAAATAAAAGTAAATTGGAGGAGTGCACATCGGGTTTAGTTACATCCACAGAAGAATGTTTAAGAAGGAACTGCAGATGCTGGAAAATCGAAGGTAGACAAAAATGCTGGAGAAACTCAGCGGGTGAGGCAGCATCTATGGAGCTGCCTCACCCGCTGAGTTTCTCCAGCATTTTTGTCCACAGAGAGAAAAGCAGATAACATTTCAGTTCCATCGCCTTTCATCAGAACTGGAAGTTCATGGTGATTGAATGAACCAAGTAGTAAACGACAGAATAGTCCTTTCATGGCACCCGATTCTTTGCCCAATCATGATCTGTGGAGTTGCAAATAAAATCAGCCTTATCTCCTATATGGCCCTTCGCTTTCTGCACTGCCACAAACTTAAAATGGAATCAGATGACTAATTTATAAGAGTATGAATCCGTGGAGTTTAAAGGGCTTATTATAGGGCTTGAGTCACAGTTCGCTGCATTGCTGCCTCCTGAATCATGTACGTTTTACCATTGGTTTCTCTGACGCTTCATTCAGTTTGCAACCATAAAAGGTAAATAGACTTTATCAATAACTTGGAAACAACACCACAGGAAGACGAAGGATGTTATCAGTGTATCTTAATGTTCTTGTGGTCAAATAATAAGCGTGGATGGTTTGGAATGAAACTCATCCGCTGAACTTAATGCTTGTTTCCTGTGTCATATTGTAAAAATATCATCCAATCCCAGCCCAAACTGACGCAGTTGTTTGTGTAAATAAACTACTAAAGCTGCAATCATTTGCGTAAATGATACTTTGCATTTAATTGGTGCTGCGTTTTTCGTGCAGGGTTTTTCTTCTAAGTCTAACTGCAGGAATTCCCAAAGATGTACTGGACACAACTGTTTGTTCTAGGTGTAGATACAAGGAACTGCAGCTGCTGGTTTGCAAAAGAAAAGGACACAAAGAAAGAAAGGTCTCGACCGGAAACATTACCCATCCATGTTCTCCAGAGATGCTTCCTGACCCGCTGAATTATTCCAGTACATGGTGTCCTTTTGTGTATTAACCAGCGTCTGCATTCTTTGTTTCCACGTTAAAGAACACAACTTTTTAGATGTTTTCACTGGGCATAAAAAGTCAGAGGCTTTTGATGGCTGGCAGTCAAGTAGAGGAGGAGCATTTACATTGTAAAATTAAAGCCCCAAGAAAATTCAATGGGTAGAAAATTATCCTCCTTTGTATACTTTGAATGGATGATATATGTGCTTTGAGCTGTTGAGTGCAGAAGCCAATGCAACTGAATCTCAGTCGTGTAGCTCAACGTCCACTTTTAGCACCAACAAGAGAGGATGAATTTCTACTTCAGCATATTTTGAACCTATCGGGACTTGGTTGCACATTATGTTGTCATGTTATTTTTATGCTCTCCTATCAAGGTTTTCCTCTCATGATACTGCAAACTACTTTCCAGAATGTAATTCCACAGATGCCACATATCTTTTCATGGTTTGGCCAAGTTGCCTTGTTCAACTGTGGACTTTGACACGGAATTATTGGCGCTTGGGGAGATCTTTGTGCTTTTTTTAGTGCACTTTTTACTCCATTTTCAATCCGGGTAGAAATGATGATGTGCCGGGCTAAAAGATGAGAAAAGAGCCCATGCGGTAAATGGTCGGATGCTAAGCAGCATCAACATACATAGCGATCTTGGGATGCAAATCCATAGGTTCCTGCAAGGAGTGACAGACTTAGACAGGCCCCCTCTTTCAACCAGCACCACCGCCACTCCTGTCATTCAATCTCTCACCCTTTCACAGATTTTGGTTTAGTTCAGAGATACAGCGCGGAAACAGGCCTTTCGGCCCACCGAGTCCGCACTGACCAGCGACTCCCACACATTAACACAACCCTACTCACACTAGGACCAATTTACTTTTATACCAAGCCAATTAACCTACAAACCTGCTCAGTAACTTAGCGCTTGTTTCAATTCTACCTTTTCCCAGCTCTGATGAAAGATCAAAAACACGTAATGATGACGGTTTCCATCTACACAGATGCCGCCGAGCCTACAGAGTGTGCAGTAATTTTTAATTTCATTTTTATTCATTCCTCTGCTATTTCTTAGTAACTCCTTGTATGTATGTGCGTGTGTTAAGTCTAATCCATCTCCTTAAGTGATGAATGTTAATGGGGAGAGTGGGCAGGCTGCCCAAGGCACCACAACGCAGCCTGGTCCCATCCTCAGCCTTACATTTTTCATTTATGATCCTTGGGAGTAGATTTCGTCTTAATTTTCCCTTCCGAGCTGATGTGGAGAAGCAAGTTACATCACCCGTCCTCGCCCCCAACTAAGTTCGACAAACAAGAGTCTCAGACTGGAAATCCAATCTGATACATTCACAGTCGCACACAACTGTAACAGGGATTGTGTTTACAAAGATTTTGTTTTCAATTTCGACATAAAATATTCTTGTATTGTGCAAATGTGTAGAGTAAGAAATACAAGTGTTGAGATAACTGGTCCTGTGAAAATAGATTGCTGCTTCTAAGCTGGTGTTTACTTTGGATTCCCAAAGAGCAGAATACATCTTTAAGATGTAGAGCAAATGCATCGTAGGAAGGGTTAAGCTGAACTTTGGGACTTGAATCTCAAACAGTTGCCTAATTTGGTCAGCGCTGCAGCAGGGACTTGACCTGTTTGGTCAAATCGTACGATCAAGAGGAAATGGTTCTTATTGAGGGAGTAGCAGATCGACACTCACTTCCTCCTGAAGGAGGAAGCAGATTCTCATTGCTTCCATTATTTTTATGATCATTTTCTGATGCACAGCATATCTATTGTTTCCACAAATCCCTGACATGGAAGTTTTGACAAGAAAGTCAAAAAGGAAGTCTCACTTTTGACATGCTCAAGGCATTTTTTTTTTTTTTTTAGTTAGTATAATTCTACTGAAGTAGCATGGTGTGATAGAGAGCAGGGTCCCCAAATTTGGATGAAATGAGCTTGAAAAAAATGGATCTGTCCATTGCCAAATTCTGCAGCGAATATGCTGAATCACTGATGCTGGAAGGTTCAGTATCTTCCATATTATTTCAACTTTATGAAACAAAATGTACTAGGAAAGTAGAGAAATAAAAGTGAACTTCAAATTATAATGCTCTGAAGCACTCAAATTTCAACGCTAGAGAATGGCAACACAGATTCAAAGACAATTGTCTCTGTTTATTTTTCTCTCCTGCCGCACTTTGTATCAGCATCCAAAAGATTGGTCTATGATTTCTGGAGATCAAATGTCAAATTAACAGGTGAGGACGGAGATGCACAGAGTCTCTTGCCCAGAGTAGGTGAATCGAGGACCAGAGGACATAGGTTTAAGGTGAAGGGGAAAAGATTTAATCTGAGGGGTAACGTTTCCACGCAAAGGGTGGTGGATGTATGGAACAAGCTGCCAGAGGAGGTAGTTGATGCAGGGACTATCCCAACATTTAAGAAGCTGCTAGACAGGTACATGGATAGGACAGGTTTGGAGGGATATGGACCAAATGGTGGCAGGTGGGACTAGTGTAGCTGGGACATGTTGGCCGGTGTGGGCAAGTTGGGCTGAAGGGCCTGTTTCCACACGTTATCATTTTATGACTGATGTGATTCAGTGAAATTGGCCCCCTTTGTTCCTAACTGCCAACGATAAATGCTCCAACGTGGAGGAAGGAACTGCAACAACAATACCTGACAATAGGGTGGTTGACCTGCAGAGATGATCTTGAATAGAACGTACCTCCTGTGGGGCATTGTCAAGAGGAATTGCAGAACTTAAATATTGTTAACTTTTAATATAATAGGTTAGGATTTGAATTGCCAGTACTGCTCTGAATGGCAAAAAAGCTGTTGCAGTTACGGTTTGTATATTCGAGAAAAAAAATTGAAAATGTTTTAAAAGATACATGGTTAATTTTAGTTTAGATAGATAGCGTGGAAACTAAAAAGATAGCCCTTCATCCCACCGAGTCCACGCCGACCAACGATCACCCATTCACACTTTACCTCCCCCCTTGACTCCATTCAAGGACCCAAGCAGTCGTTCCAGGTGCGACAGAGGTTCACCTGCACCTACTCCAACCTCATCTATTGCATCCGCTGCTCGAGATGTCAGCTGATCTACATAGGTGAGACCAAGCGTAGGCTTGGCGATCGCTTCGCCCAACACCTCCGCTCGGTGTGCAATAACCAACCTGATCTCCCGGTGGCTCAGCACTTCAACTCCCCCTCCCATTCCGAATCTGACCTTTCTGTCCTGGGCCTCCTCCATGGCCAGAGTGAGGACCATCGGAAATTGGAGGAGCGGCACCTCATATTTCGCTTGGGCAGTAGTTTATACCCCAGCGGCATGAACATTGACTTCTCCAATTTCAGGTATCCCTCACTGTCTCCTCCCCTTCTCAGCTCACCCTCAGCCCACTGGCGCGTCCTCTTCCTTTCTTCTTCCCGCTCACCCCACATCAGTCTGAAGAAGGGTCTCGACCCGAAACGTCACCTATTCCTTCGCTCCATAGATGCTGCCTCACCCGCTGAGTTTCTCCAGCATTTTTGTCTACCTTTTGATTTTTCCAGCATCTGCAGTTCTTTCTTAAACACTGGATCTTGTGAAGTAACTTTACACAAAATGTTATACATTGAAAGCTTCTCAGGACTAGATGCTAAATTATGACAGCTGGGCAAGAATGGTTCCAAAGTTTTCTGCTAAATGTATCCAATAATAATTAGCAGGTCATGGCAAGCTCAGAGTGTGGAAAGGAACTGCAGATGCTGATTTAAACAGAAGATAGACACAAACAGCTGGAGTAGCTCAGCGGGACAGGCAGCATCTCAGGAGAGAAGGAATGGGTGACGTTTTTCGGGTCGAGACTGAAGAAGGGTCTCGACCCGAAACGTCACCCATTCCTTCTCTCCGGAGATGCTGCCTGTCCCGCTGAGTTACTCCAGCTTTTTGTGTCTATTTATGGTAAACTAAGAGTTGCAGATTGTATTGACATGATTTTCATGCAAAGTTTAAAAAAAAAAAATTTATTGTGGGTTTCCACTGTGTTTAGCAAATGGTTTTCAAATGGTGTTTTAGCAAGTGGTGGGTTTTTAGCAAGTGGTTTTCTTTCAAAAGAAATATAGGAGGACTTGCAAATATTGACATATTCCCCAAAACCTAGTGCTTTAAGTTGAGAGATGGTGCCACGGATTCTAAATCTATTAATGCCGAAACGGGTCTTTGCAATTATTTAACAATGGAGCTATTAGTACAGAACAGTACAGTCAACAAGTACAGAAGATGGGTGAAAAATAGAAGGCACCATATTCTAGAAAGGATCGGCATGTTTTTTTTTACCTTAGTTTGAAAAAAGTGCTGTGAATTGAATTGCTCTCAATTTACTGCCTGTGATAAAGAGCAAAACTATTTTTCTAGAGCTACTGCTGTTCATTTCTGGATGTGATTTTCTGAAGGTTAACAACAGAGGTCACTCTGCAAACATTTTTAAACCATTTATGGGTTTTTAACGTGTTTTAAGTAGTTGATTGGACATCTGAGGTTATGGTGGTACTATTTTTGATTCAAGGCATTTCTGTCTGAAGAGGATATATTGTATTTTCTCTGGCCTTTTGTTCTGCGAAGGTGCATTATTTGTGATTAAGATCGCTATGACGAGTAAAGTGGCCAGTCCAGCAGCTTTTTAATACAATAAAAAGCAATATTTTTGGATGATTCTCATTGTAAGTGAGTTATTAACTGCTTGCTCCGTTCTATTATCCAGTCACGCTGTTAAATGTTGAACGCAATCCATTTCAATGAGAAGCATGGTTTATCTTTGACTTGCATGTCTATAAAAGAGTATTAGAAATGTGAGCCTTTTGCTGAACTATGTAGCATAGTTACACATTGCCAGGTCCATGAAATCTTTTCTTCCCCTTGTTTCAAACTTCTTAGCAATCCTGAAATTGATCCTTGCATCAGATAAGCAATGAGAAAATTGGTAAGAGGATTCTGTCAAAGCTATTTTCTTTATTAGAAATGTCAAATATGTGAAAAATGCAGTTATCCTTTACAAATATAACCTGTATAGTGTTCAGTTGTAATTTCAAATGCAGTCTTTTTAATTAGTTAATGATTCAGGCAGTCCCCATATGGTGAATTTGTTCCATTTTTGTTTGTAAGTCCATAGGTTTTTTGTCAGAAAATGCACAAAAAGCATTCAATATGGTAACCAGATGCCTAGAGTATTGTAATAAGTGGCATCAAAAGCACAAAAGACTAATAAGAAAGAACAAATGTATTGGTGAGATCAAATGCAGGTTTTTCATTGCATTATTCAAACATTGAGCCTCTCCCTCATCTCGAGGGATCATTTTTACCTTGCAGCATGGTAGTGAAGGGAAACCTCTGGTGTCTTAGTTGCACTGCTTTGTGTGGAAGGTGTGATGAGAGCAGCATTTCCATGTTATTTATAGTTTCCTGGTGCGTTTTTAAGCGGGGGAGGTTCTTGCCATGTAATCACCCATTCCCATATCTTCAACGGTAGTTGACATTACTTCAGCAGCTTAATCATATGAAGTTTTAGTAATCTTTCATTCTCTGTGCTCAGAATGTTGCTGCATCATAGGTAGTCATGCATTGTATCTGGGGAGGGGGGGATTGGGGGGGGGAGATTCATTCTGAGGAACTGTTAACACTCACGATTCCATTTTTTAAGGAGTTTTAAACAATGCCAATCCAAATGAACAGGTGGTCATGACCCTGAATATGTTCCTTTGGGCTGCTGTGTTGCTCTTGCAACTTTTGCTCAATTGTTTGAGTGTTTGGCTTAAGATATATTTCTGATTTGCTGTTTGATTACATTTGTGTCTGAATGTAAATGACTTCAGGAGCACTCTTGAGAATTTTATACAGCTTGTTATAATATAAAGTGGTTCATTTCTTAACATCGAGAATCATTGGTTAATGAGGGAACCAATCTGGAGAATATTAAAATAAATTCTTAAAATAAATTTGTGTTCATTTATTATAAGATGAAATTTGTTGTTGAAGGTTACACTTTGTAAATTAAATTAAAGATCCTTAAACAAATGGATCTACTTTTACCCCCTCTTCAGTTGCTCTTTGTAAACTAGCAGAGAAGTCTTGTCAAAAGATGCACGAGAAATACATTCAAATCAGGAAGGTTGCCCCAGAAGGTAGAGCCATAAGTGGGCACTGAATATTTAGTTTACTTCATGGAAATTATTATATCTTGTTTAACTTGCATCTTTCCTGAAGGACGGCACAGTGGCGCAGCTGGTAAATCTGCTGGCTCACAGCACCAGAGGCCCAAGTTCAATCCTGACCTTGGGTACTATCTGTGTGGAGTTTGCACGTTCTCCCTGTGACTGTGTAGGAAGGAACTGCAGATGCTGGTTCAAAATACTGGAGTAACTCCGCGGGACAGGCAGCATCACTGGAGAGAAGGAATGGGTGATGTTTTGGGTCGAGACCCTTCTTCAGACATTGTGACTGTAACTGTGACTTTGTCGGTTTTCTCCGGGTGCTCCAGTTTCCTCCCACATCCCAAAGACGTACAGGTTTGTCGGTTAATTGACCAATGTAAGTTGCCCCTACTGGGATAACTAGTGTGAACGGGTGATCGATGGTCGGCGTCGGCTGATGGGCCTGTTTCCATGGTCTATCTCTAAACTATTCCCTTACTTCCAAAAATACTTCATGGTTCTAAGTTGTGATCGATGCATTCAGCGCAAGTGATATCCATATCTGTGCAGACATTTAAGCTATGGATAGCTGTGGTAATAATTTTCTCATCAGATCAATAACTAATTTTCTGGATCAATTTACTTTAGCCTATTACAAAATATACTCTGCACACACATTCTCCCATGAACTATTTCAGCAAATTAAATTTTACATGTGAATTGTGCCCAGAGTGCTGTTTTTGCGATTTCTCACGCCCTATTTCTTCCTACTTAAAGGTAGCTGTTCCAAAGCTTGGCTATTCCATTAATCTACTGCTGCCACAGAGGGTCTGAAATTAGCAAATTGTCTGTGTATATGTTATGCTTGTTTATGGTAACCAATTGGTGCTTCAAAACGAATTGGTCCTTCAAAGAACATCCCTTATTATAGCTTGTTGAGTTACACCAGCATTGTTTGATTTTCATTTCAATAGTGTTAACTACAGTTTTTTTTAATTTAAAGCTATTTTCGTTGACCATGAAACCAAAACTTAACACCAATGACCATTTCCTCTCAATGCTTGCTTTTTGTAATGTTGGTATTTTTCAACTATACATTGAAATATATGGTTCATGTATTAAAGCTGATATGAAAAACAGTTTTGACCAATATGTCTCTTAGACCCACATGAC
The DNA here is from genome assembly GCA_038087875.1 of Malacoraja senta. Taxonomy (NCBI): domain Eukaryota; kingdom Metazoa; phylum Chordata; class Chondrichthyes; order Rajiformes; family Rajidae; genus Malacoraja; species Malacoraja senta. The sequence goes on along the minus strand of CM075981.1, from coordinate 78,189,156 downwards.
CAATGTGGGACTTCTTGGTTCTAACTAACCAAATTGCTTTTCCCCTCTGCTATTCCAGAGCCCACTTTAAGAGACCTTTGCGCCTCCCCCCTCCCCCAAGCTATTTTTGATGCTTCTCTGCACAAGTCAACAATGACTTTCCCCAACATGTTCCCGATGTTGGGGGAGTCCAGAACCAGGGGCCACAGTTTAAGAATAAGGAGGAAGCCATTTAGAATGGAGACGAGGAAACATTTTTTCCTCACAGAGAGTGGTGAGTCTGTGGAATTCTCTGCCTCAGAGGGCGGTGGAGGCGGGTTCTCTGGATGCTTTCAAGAGAGAGCTAGATAGGGCTCTTAAAAATAGTGGAGTCAGGGGATATGGGGAGAAGGCAGGAACGGGGTACTGATTGGGGATGATCAGCCATGATCACATTGAATGGCGGTGCTGGCTCAAAGGGCCGAATGGCCTACTCCTGCACCTATTGTCTATTGGATCAGAAATGGGAACTTTAACATCAAAGAGGCCCATATACAGCAATTGAGGATGCTGTTTGCACTTTTGTTATGTGGTATAGATGATTACGCCCCTCGATAGGTAGAATTCACATTGTGCCCCTGGAGAGAGACTGGGTGGTTGAGAAAGAATCTTGCCATGACTGTCCCTGTGACTGAAGCAGGGTGACTCCTCTAATTACCACAATCGACTGCCGCCATTCCAAGAAATGGCCATGATTACAACATCTCTGAAATTCCCTGGCACAGTTCTCTCTTCCCAGCAGAGGAAGATGACGTCACGAGTTTGCGCAGAAATATTTTGCTTCCTCTGCTTGTAGCCACTAGAGGGAGCCAGTAGCACAGTGAACGACCTCGAGACACGCCTGTAAACCCTGTTCCAAGTATTTGCTTTGCTCCAGCAAACTTGACTCACCAAGAGCTATAAAATACTACAGACAATCGAAAAGATGGGCAGCGGATGAGTTTTATCATGTTAAACCAATAATGGTTGAAGTTTTATAGCGTATACCTGTTTGCTTTAAGGATTACAACGCAGCAGAAATTAATGAACTGAATCATGATGACTAACAGATTTGCTGGTAAATAGTTGTTTATATGGCAGTTAGTGGTTGCTGCAAATCTGGTTGGAAGGACTGGCAAGAATTTAACAGGCAAGGTGAAAAAGTTGTTTGGAACCAGACAGGAACCTAGTCATCAATAGACAATAGGTGCAGGAGTAGGCGATTTGGCCCTTCGAGCCAGCACCGCCATTCAGTGTGATGATGGCAGATCATCCCCGATCATTACCCCGTTCCTGCCTTCTCCCCATATCCCCTGACTCCGCTATCCTTAAGAGCGCTAACTAACTCTCTCTTGAAAGCATCCAGAGAACCGGCCTCCACCGCCCTCTGATGCAGTGTGCTCATGATTTTGTTTTTCATAGAACAGTACAGCACAGGAACAGGCCCTTCAGCCCATAATGTCTGTGCCAAACATAATGCCAAGTCATGGCACAGGTGAAGCCTGTGCTGCAGCACTCGCCCAAGCCATCTTCTCTTGTTTCTCCCCCTCCACTCAAGCTGTCCTTGGGTTGAATACTTAATGTATTATCCCGGACATCCTTGGCAGGTTTGCTCTGGTAAATAATATCAGCATTGGTATACAGGCCAAACTTGATGTTGGCAGACTCTAAATGTACTGGAGATCCAAATTGGATTGTAACCATTGGGACCTCATGTCCAGGACTGCAGAGAAAAAAGACAACGTTCCTAATATAGCCCTCTCTTTAGTCACCTTTATATGTGTGGCTGTGTGTGGATTGTCAAGCTGTGCATTTGACTACTTGGCTCTGGTGAAATCAGAATGCAGCTTTAATGGTGGACGTCATAGTTCTGAAATTGAATGTAATTTCCCTTTGCAGCTTGAGTCATGCAATATTTATGATAAATCACGGTAAATTTTTGCAAAGTGGTTTCGGTACTGTTTTTGGCAATGGGATACAGGATCTCGCTTGCTTATAGTTTGCTTAGAAACTGCAGTTATTAACTGAGAAACTGTCCTGTTATTAAAAATAAATAAATTGTAACTCTCAGAAACAGTCATGATAGCAAGAGGATTGACGGAAAGATAACTTAAAAGGTCCAATTTTAATTCTGGATTAAAAGAATCCACAAAAAGAAGAAATATGAAGAATAAATTGGTTGTAGCGGTACCATGGGGCAAGCAAAAGCTTACGGCCATTGAGTATTCTCCTAGAATTGATTAAAGTGTAATTAGAACTCTCCTCCTACTAATTTAATAGCCCTTTCGTACATTATAATTAATGTACTGAGCTTAAAGATCTGTGGTTTGTAGATGCTAAGCTATCTTCAGTGTGATGTACAGTAAATACTGCAATGAAGTTTAAGATTCTGTAAGAAATCTTAATTTAAAATGCTTGCAATATATTTCAATCATGGCCCTGTTGTGTCTGGTTAGAGAGCATGTGTATGCGTGTTGTGCCATTTGAGACTGAGATAAGGGTGAGGTTTTCTTCTGACATCAGTGCGTGTCTGGAATGGGAAATCTGTGACTGCGCCGTTCTGATTATGCCTTTTTTTTTCCTTTTGCTTTCGTTACCACCTTCATCCCCCTCCCCTCTTCCCACCTCTCCCCACCCAACTCTGCACTTTTTACTCTCGTAATATTTTAGTTCTAGTTCTTATTTTTGTCTTGGATTAAAAAAGGAGTCGCAGATGAGTGTTTCTTGAAAGCAAGCCCGCACCACACCCCATTATCCCTCTTGCTGAGAGCGTGATTGTTCAATCAGCTGGGGGATGTTGTCATGGAAACAGCATCCATATGATGCTGGGAAGATTGCTGGTGCATTAGCAGATAACTTTTGGTTGTCAGACGGTGAAAGTTCAAAAGGGTGACCCATTAAATCCATTTCCCATCTCGTTGTTAAATTCTTAATGTCTTGAATTCCAGTCAGTATGACTGTTGATAGACAAATACCTGAGAAATATAGTGCCTTTTTTTTTTTTTGCTGCGTTGTTAACCATGTATCTCATTCGTATTTCAAAGCCTGGCAGCCTGCAAACAAGAGCTCTTCTGGACAGTCATTCAGACGGGTGAGGCAGTATCTCTGGAGAGAAGGAATGGGCGACGTTTCGAGTCGAGACCCTTCTTCAGACCTGAAGAGTTGTCTCGACACGAAACGTCGCCCATTCCTTCTCTCCAGAGATCCTGCCTCACCCGCTGAGTTACTCCAGCATTTTGTGTCTACCTTCGATTTAAACCAGCATCTGCAGTTCTTTCTTACATAGTCATTCAGACGCTTGGTAGTTGTTATGCACATTCTTTCCTGGCTAAAACCTTAGTTGTGAATATCTTCCCAATAAACCAGCATCTGCTGTTCCTTCCTACACATTTTGCCTGCTGCAGTGCGAAAGCTCGTCAAGGTATGCCAACTGTGAAGACGTTCTCCCCTCATCTCTGACAGGAGTTCTGCAACAGCCTCTCTCACTGATCCCCCTTTGTGATTCCCACTGCTCTCCATCATGGACTCCACCCTTCTTGAGGATCTTTGCTGTATGACTCTGTAAACCAGTGCCAGAGAATCTCAGCTATTTCATGGTCTGCCGCCGGAGTCTATGTGGTTGGCGATTTCCGGCAGTGTCATCCACAGTTTGCCAACGTGATTCACCCCAAAGAAAGTTAAAGATGCTTGAGATAGACGCAAAGTGCTGGAGTAACTCAGCGGTCAAGCAGCATCTCTGGAAAAAACGGATGGGTTACGTTTTGGGTCGGGACCCTTCTTCAGACTTGACTTGATTGACTTGGTTGCAGCTCAGAGATATCTTCTTGGAATGGGAAGGTCCTAGAAAGATGGCGTAGTCAAGGGATTGGTGCAGATTATCAGAATGAATTTCGATTTCAGATCTGTGCATCTTTAGTCTCCAGCTCACACGGCTTTGCCAAGATGTACTTAACAGAGCAACCACAGTTCTGGAAAAATGTCCTGTGGGCAGATGAGATGAAGATTAACTTATATCAGAGTGATGGCAAGAGCAAAGTATGGAGGAGAGAAGGAACTGCTCAAGATCCAAAGCATACCACCTCATCTGTGGAACATGGTGGTGGGGGTGTTATGGCCTGGGCATGTATGGCTGCTGAAGGTACTGGCTCACTTATCTTCATTGATGATCCAACTGCTGATGGTAGTAGCATAGAATTCTGTAGTAGAATTCTGAAGTGTATAGACACATCCTATCTGCTCATTCAAACAAATGCCTCAAAACTCATTGGCCGGTGGTTCATGACAATGATCCCAAACATACTGCTAAAGCAACAAAGGAATGTTTCAATGCTAAAATATTGTCAATTCTTGAGTGGCCAAGTCAATCACCCAATATGAACCCAATTGAGCATGCCTTTTATATGTTGAAGAGAAAACTGAAGGGGACTAGCCCCCAAAACAAGCATAAGCTAAAGATGGTTGCAATACATGCCTGGCAGAGCATCACCAGAGAAGACACCCAGCAACTGGTGATTTCCATGAATCGCAGACTTCAAGCAGTCACTGCAAGCAAAAAATATGCAACAAAATACTAAACATGACTACTTTCATTTACATGACATTGCTGTGTCCCAAACATTATGGTGCCCTGAAATGGGGGGACAATGTATAAACCCTGCTGTAATTTCTACATGCTGAAACCAAAATGTTTAAAAATGGCCTTTGTTAAAATCTGACAACGTTTAACCACATGTGATTTTTTTTTTTCTATCACAAATCTCAAATTGTGAAGTACAAAAGGCAAATAAATAAATGATGGGTCTTTGTCCCAAACATTATGGAGGGCACTGTGACTGTGTGAATGTGCTTGGACTTGTTGTATATCTGAAACGTGTTGAGTAATAAAGTTGTCTACCTCGATTCCTCAGCTGTTTAATGTACGTCTACTTGATGCGCAGTCACGCACAAAACGGGCAGTCAACTTCCAGATGAAATGTAATACAGTTAAGTGATCCATACTGCAGGAGCGAGACAACATAAACTAAGTGGCACAGATGTAAAGGGCGTGGAGGAACAGAGCGGAACTAAATTGGCTTCATGCACATGGCTGTGTGTGTGGCACATTCAGTCGTTTTCAGCTGGTTCCAGTCTGTGCGCATTCACAGGATTTAACTGAGCAGAAAATTGACTTTAATCACTCATTTATTTCTCCCAAACACATCTTTTGGAGCGTTTTGTCAATGCAGGGGAGTCTGTCACTACAGGTTCAAGGTGAGAGGGGAGAAATTGAGAGGGTCTGACGGGTAGCCGTTCACACAGGATGGTGAGCATCTGGAACAAGAGTTGGTGAAGGCAGATACCATCGCAACACTTGAAAGGTGTTCGGACAGTTATGTAGAAGTGGTTGAGTATGTTGAAAGTGAGGCACCAAGCTCGGGGCAATAGTTGCGTGCTAACCAATCAGCGGAAAGACCAGACATGATTGAGTGGAATACGAGGTGCTGTTCCTCCAGTTTGTGTGTAGCCTCACTCTGGCAATGGAGGAGGTCCAAGACGGAAAGGTCAGTATGGGAGTGAATAGGGGAGTTAAAATGGTTCGCTACCAGGAGATCCAGCAGGCCTTGGCGGGTCGAGTGTCCTCAACTTCATCAATTGAGGCGTTGAGTACTAAAAGAGGATGGCTATATTCAAACCTTATAAAGCATTGGTTTAGCCACAATGAGAGTATTGTATTCATCATTGGAGACTGTATTTCAATAGAATTGTGCAACTCACAAAAGGGATGCAGAGTGATTTATCTGTAAAGTTAGCCTGGAGAAGCTGGGGTAGACAAAAATACTGGAGGAACTCAGCGGGTGAAGCAGCATCTATGGAGAGAAGGAATAGGCAACGTTTCGTGTCGAGACCCTTCTTCAGACTGAAGAAGGAATAGGCGACGTTTCGGGTCGAGACCCTTCTTCAGACTGAAGAAGGGTCTTGACCCGAAACGTCGCCTATTCCTTCCCTCCATAGATGCTGCTTCACCCTCTGAGTTTCTCCAGCATTTTGTCTACCTTTGATTTTTCCACCATCTGCAGTTCTTTCTTAAACACCCGTGTTTCTGGAGAAGCTGGGGTGTTTTTCATTGAGCAGAAAGAGGTAAGATAGTGTACGTGTGTTCAGACACAACCTCTTCACATTAGCATAAGGGTTCAGGCACTGGGAGGCATTGGTTCAAAATAGTAAGCAAAACATAAAAGGGATGTGAGAAAAGGCAATTCTAAGCTGATTTAGACTTTGGTAAATGCATCAGTAATGTAAAACAAACCAATCAAATGTTCAAAGGGGAATTGGATAGGCACAAGGACAAAATATTGTTCTGGGTTATGGAGTAAAGGGAAGGAATGAGACTCAATAAATTGCCCTTCAGAGAGGCGGAAAGGGGTCTGGGTTGAATTGCCTGCTTCGCTGTGTTTCCAAGGAGCCCTGGTCTCTATTGTGAGGTAGCTGCAAGCATTTGAACAATGGGAATGCCTTTGGATTGCAAAATCACACTCCCTCCCCACCCACCCCGGCCACAATTGCGGCAAACTGTTTCTTCCATATATAGGCTGCTGCTGCTTGCTGTGGACATGACTGGGATTGAGAGAGCACTGGTGGAGATGAGTGGCTGAGAGCTGAAACTGTCGGGGGAAGGGATGAAGGATGTGACTCAGCTTAGGCAGCATGGAATTGATTTGTGTGGCATTGCATGAAATCTGCTGTGCAGCACGGGGCCGGGATGTAAATGTTATCTCTGCTATCGTGAAGTGAGAAAGCAGAGCAAACTGTGATGGTTTTAAGTTGGAATATATAATAACCAGCTAGTTGTACATGACATTAAATCTGCCCCTTTGGTTTGTAAAGACATGTTGCTGATTATTCCGATTTCTAACATCAAAACTGTTTACATCACAGCTCGGATTGGATAGATTTTGCGAATGCAGCTGCTTTTAATCATGGGTCTGAAAATCACTTGCCTCTCCGTCGACAAAAATGCTGGAGAAACTCCGTGGGTGAGGCAGCATCTTTGGAGCGAAGGAAATGGGCAACGTTTCGGGTCGAAACCCTTCTTCAGACTGATGTGAGGGTGGGGGTGGGGGGGTGGGGGGGGGGGGAGAAGAAAGGAAATATAGATTTGCTTGCTATCTACTGAATCCACAGTGTTGTGGACCCAGGTTCAAAAGGAATGAACATGGTAATTCAGCGTCAAGGAGCCGGAATGCAGCATTGCAGGATGGAAATGGGAAATTGTTGATTAAAATGCCAGAATCTTTCAAGCTGCCTTTCTTCCTAATTTAAAAATAACTAAGAATTTAATCTTAAAGATAGAAACAAAATGCTGGAGCAACTCAGCGGGTCAGGCAGCATCTCTGAAGAAAAGGAATTGGTGATGTTTCGGGTCGACACCCTTCTTCAGACTCCTCCAGAGGCAGGGGCTGCCTGACCTGCTGAGTTACTCCAACATTTTGCATCTATCTTCTGTGTAAACCAGCATCTGCAGTTCCTTCCTACGCAAGAGTTTAATCTTTCCTGTTTTTACTTACTGTTACAATTGTCCATCATTATTGGCAAGCTCATTCATTAATGTCAATTAAATTACTATACCAAATGTATTGTTATAGTGCAGATGGCACAAAAGGTTTATTAGTCACAGGGATTTGTACCATTTTGTGTGTGAAGGTACTTTACCCAGTGAGCACTAGGAATATTTTTTCTGGGGTATTTCCCTTGGCTGGCCATGTACAGTTCTGTTTATTGCAAGGCAAAATGTTTTCCCGGTCTTGATTCCAGAGTAAGAAACAGTTCTAGACACAATAACTCAACGGGTCAGGCAGCATCGAGACCATTAGTTGACCCGAAACGTCGACCCCTATTCCTTTTCTCCAGATATGCTGCCTGACCCGCGGAGTTACTCCACCATTTTGTGTCTATCTTCACTGTAAACCAGCGTCTGCAGTTCCTTTCGACACAGGGAAACAGTCCTGCACTGTTCAGCCTGGGATCGGTATCCTTCCCCGGAAAATATATTCTTGGTGTTGAGGCCCTGGTTACATATCTCTGAGAGCTGTTGTGGGCAAGCCTGACGTGAGGTTCGTGAAACAAATACTCTCTTGAGTTTTAAAAAATGGAAGAGATTATCAGGCGGACAGTATGCTCAAACTTTCCTTGAAGTGCCATGTCCTCACTGACTCCTGGAAACGTCTTGGTCCATGACCACTCAACGCGGAGTAGCGGCATTTGGGATGGTATTGAGAACCTTGTGTATTTGGAGCACTCCAAAGCCGTGAGGAAGCAGCAGAAAGAATTCATGACCAACCCAAATTTAAGTTCAGAGTTTAATTAAAGGTACAGCAGGGAAACGGGTCTTCAGCCCACTGAGTCCATGCCCACCATTGATCACCCTAGTTCACGATAGTTCTCTGTTATCCCACTTTCTCATCCACTCCCTGCACACCAGGGGCAATTTACAGAGGCCAATTGACCTACAAACCCACACGTCTTTGGGATGTGGGAGGACACTGGAGCATGCAGAAGAAACCTAAACAGTCACGGGGAGAATGTGCAAACACCACACAGACAGCATCTGCGGTCGGGATCAAACCCCGGCGTCTGGCCCTGCGAGGTAACTGCTCTACCAGCCGCCCCAAGCAGAACCGGTATCAACTGTGCATTATTAGTCTGTGGTGCCCACATTGGTCTCATTAGCCACCTCAAAGCCCATAAGTCCTTCTCGATCTCGAGGAATTAAGAAGATGTTGGTGAATTGCCTGGTCTTCAAACTTCGTACTAACATTTGACTGTCTTTCAACAAATGCATCTACTGTGCTGCTATCAATTGTCCCAAGTATAGGACCATGACGTTTGATGCCTGCCCATAGTTTTTCAATGTTACTTCACACAGCTGAGAATTTCTTTCCCCAGATAAAAATGGTGTGGGGGTTAGTCTATGGGGAATCATCAGACCATAATTGTCCTGTCACTGGTTGCAGAGGCAGTTAGTGGCAGCACCTACCAGCATTTCAGGCTGAATGTTTGGTTCCTCAATGGTGACTTGCGCCTCTCACTGAATTGCTGACTTCCTGGTGCACTGGACACCAATAAAATTGCTCAGTAATCTGGCTGCTTTGATATTTCTGGGAGAGAGGAACCATGTGCTTCTGCTTTCCAGTAAATTAGGTTATTAGAAAGGTGTGGTTTGAATGTTGTAATGAAAGATATGTTAGTCTTAATGAGATTCAATCAGCTGGATGTTTGTTTCCATGGTGCAATTCAAAGGTACTTCATGGTCACGTGTACCGAGGTACAGGGAAATTCATTTTTGCAAACAGTTCACAATGATTACTATACATAAGCATTTGGTTACAGGCCAAGGGTATAGAAATGATACACTGAGACAGTGTACAAGAGTCGCCAAGTTTGGCGCCATTTTCAAGTCCCAGTTGTTGTAAGTGCAGAGTTTCTTAACCTGACCATGAAGGCCCGTTGTTCTGGCGAAGTTGCAGGGTCGGCCTGGCCAAGCGTAGCTGTTGGTGTCCTCTGCCGCTGCTCCATGAAGCTGTAGGTCCATGCGCTTGGCCTCGCGCCATGAATGTACCACATGCATGTAATTCTATAGTCCTTGATGCAGATGAATGCAAATTGATGCAGAAAATTATGTTGCCTGACATGATTACACATATTTGAGAACCAAAAGCAATCTCCATTTTGTTTTTAATATTTATACCAAAACCACAAATACTTTATATGTGTCCCTTACCAAAATGAACTTGTAGCGAGTTTGTTGTTGAGAAATTGCTATTCTAGTTGAAGTAAATAAATTGCAAAGTGGGATTAAATTTTTTTTTAACTAGAGGAACAATATTAGTTTCAAGCACAGAGCTGTATTTATGTGACACTATAAATTATACTTGTAGCTAGTTAAGCTCCGTGCACACTTGCAGGGTGTAACTAAGCAGAAAATTGACTTCAGCTTGTTTCACTCAGCTGTCCTGAATGTACCTTTTAAGGTTTTCTTGAACAGAATGCAGTATTTCAGACTTAACAGGGCTTGCAAACATAATCAAAAATGATTATGCGACATTCTTCAGGCAATGAAATGTACAAAGGATATCGGCAAAATGTTGCCCCAAATAACTTGCATTGTGACAAACTTCAATTAGGAACAGGAAGAGCAGGGGAATGGAAGAGGAAGTGAAGAGCACAAACTAAAACAGCTGGCCTCCTTCCTGAAGGTGCTGTTGATTAAGAATACCTAGAGGCAATTTTGGATCCAATTCTGGATCATCATATCATTAACAGCTGCCTCCTGGTCTATTCTCAGACCAGCTGGCAGACATATTTGTGGACTCTCCTCACTTCAGTCTGAGGTCCTCACCTATTTTAAGATGACGACTGACATCCCATGCCAAGGAAAATAAAGTAGCATGCTTTAATGACCCATCCAGTGGCTCTGACCTCTACAATTATGAAGCGCTTTGAGAGGCTGGTCGTGGCGCATGTCAACCCCAGCCACCCAGATAGCCTTGATAACTGCTCTTCACCTATTGCCACGACAGGTCCATGGCAAACGCCATTGCCCCGGCCCTGCAATCATTCCTGGGCCATCTGGATAACAAAGACTCTTATTTATTGACTATACCTCCACTTTCAACACCATATTTCCAACCAAACTCCTCTACAAATCCCTGGACCTGGGACTCAGTAAACCCACTGCAACTGGATCCTTGATTTACCTGACTCATAGATTGCAATCTTTCAGGACAGGTGACATTACATCTTCCACGATAATTTTCAACGAAGGCACCCTGCAAAGCTGTGTTCTCTGCCCCTTGTTATGCTCCCTCTACTTTCATGGCTGTGCGGCCAAATTCTGCTCTAACTACATTTACGAGTTTGGAGGTGTCGCCACGAGGGAGGGAGGTGGGGAGGGAGTTTTAGGGGGAGGGAGATATTTTCAATGTCTTTACAATTTTTTGGGTGACACAGTGTCGCAGCGGTAGAGTTGCTGCCTTGCAGCGCCAGAGATCGACCGGGTTTCCAGGAAGAGATCAACGCTTGTTATTTTCCTGCATTATCTGTGGCTGAAGCATGCTCCTCATGATTGAGTGAATGAGTAGGAACATATGACCTGTCTGTCCTTTTGGAAAGCAAATGATAAACAACATGGGAGCAGCTTTAGGATGTTAAATGTGTGGGCATTCTTTAAATATGCCTTTTGCAAAACAATCAATTGTCTTGCTTCACTATGGGTGTTTTTCTTCATTCTTCACTGCATAAATTGGCAGGCAAAATATGTGCTTGTTTAAGTTAATTTGCAGCAAGATTCATTGGAATGCAGGCATTTTCATTAAGCAGGAATGCAAATTCTAAACAAGGTCTCTGGGATCACTGGTATTATATCCTTCTGTGATGTGTGTTTCATAGAACAGTGCAGAACAGGAACGGGGCCCTTCGGCCCACTATTATTTTGTGCTGAACGTGATGTCAAGTTGAACTGATCTCATCTGCCTGTACAAGATCCATATCGCTCTATTCCTTGCACTTTCAAGTGCCTACCAAAAAGCCTCTCAAACGCCTCTGTCCTATTTCATTGCAAGCGTAATAGTTAATGGATAAGTGACCTTCAGTGGAGAGCCATGCACACCCAGAAACAGCCAGACTGTTTCTGTGTCTTAGCTCAGCATGTTGCAGCTAAGATGGAAGTTGTCTTCATTGCCTCTCCACTGTGGTTGCCATCGCTGGAGCTACTGAGTTCCTGTCAGTAATGCCCACTTTTCCATCACAGAATCTCCCTAATCTAACTGGAAAGTTTGAAATTTCACCGTATCTGATTGATGGTTAAGAATTATCTAATGAAACAGGTCCTTTCCTATTTTAAGTGTTTCATAACGTAAGAAATGAAAGTTGGTGGTGGGGGGGAATGAAAATTAGGGAAAAACAGAATTATCTCTGTCTGGGACTTTTCTCCCAAGTTTCTCACAGTTGGGTCCTTGAATTGTAGCTTAAATTTATTTATATTAAGCAATCCTGGAACACTGCTCTCATCCCAGAGTCTTTAGAGGAGAAAATCAGTCAAAGTTTGCACACAGCTCTGTCAGTGAATACTACTGGAAAATGCATGTGGGTGTTGGCTAAGAGAAATTAGAGTCAGGTAACATTTATTCAAAATAGCTTCCCATTGTGGACCATTAAAGATCATACGTGATTGCTGCCTTGGATAAAAACATTCACGAAATAGGAAAGGTTTAGGGGGATATGAGCCCAACATGGATAGGTGGGACTAGTATAGATGGGGTATCTTTGTCGACCCTGGCAAGTTGGGCCGAAAGGCCTGTTTCCGTCTGTACGACATGAATGGAAATTAAATGGTATGTGCACAAAAGTGTCTATTGACAAAGTTGTATTGGAAAGATACAGCCATTTGGCTGGATATTATTAATTTAGTTTAAAGATACAGCACGGAAACATGCCCTACGGCCCACTGAGTCCACGCTGACCAGCGATCCCTGCACACTAACACTATCCTACACACTCTAGGGACAATGGACAATTATACCAAGCCAATTAACCTACGTCTTTGGAGTGAGGGAGGAAGCGGGTGACTGGGAGAACGCACAAACTCCATTCAGACAGCACCCATAGTCAGGATCAAACCCGGGTCTCTGGCGCTTTAAGGCAGCAACTCTACTGCTATGCCACATTGAATAATGAATAAAACACAACATGAATAAACATTTTCAATGCCACCAAGCTGATTATTTTATCCCCTGTAGATCTTCATAAAGTAAACGGTAGTCTTTGTTATTGGCTATAGTGCTGGCTGTGGCAGCTTTCCCCGTGTTTATAGGTACAGTATTATTCTATGACTTGCAGAAGCAGAGAATTTGACCTTGGTCCTTCAGTAGAGCGATCACATGATCGAGCATGCTAACCGCGTCCAATCAGAAATCACCAGCTGTCCCCGGCAGTGTACATTAAAGCTGCTGTGTTAGTTGGGGAAAATCTAACACCCTTTAACAGTTTCAGTTCCAACCCTTATTTGAAGTCGGGGCTTTTTTAAAAATCAATTTCAACCTTCTATGGTTATATTTGGTTTATATGCAGAGAAGCTAGCCTGCAGCAGCAGCAGCTCATAAAATCCAGATGATTGAGGGACAAAAGCTTTAAACTGTATGTTGCATCTTAATTGAAATTTATTAATCTGTACATACAGGTAATTACCGTGAAATAAAGAAAATCAGATGCAGGGATGAGGCATTACTTTCTCCAGTGAGTTCATCTACAAGTAATTTGTGCGTTCACGGTTTGCCATCTTTAGCAGGGGATGGAGTGGATGAGGGATTTCTGACAGGAGATGGGGTCTGATGGACCACTGTGCCACGGTGTTGTCCCTCTCCACCTTTCATGAGCACCGATTCTCAGTTTCTGGTTCCCAGTCCCTGATCTTGATCTTATTCTTTTGCCCTTTGCCGCTCGCATCTCTCGTTTCTGCTTTTCCAGATTGAAAACTAACAATGTATGGAATCGGGAAGCAAAGCCACCTTGCACAGCCAGGTAGCCCTTCTGGATCTTGACTGTGGTGCAGTGTGTGTCATTAGTTGTGCTTAAAAACAATTGCATCGGATCTAAGAGTATGTCACCAACCTTGCAGGCCTGTGTTAAAGCTGGCAAACAAATAAATGTTTAAAGAATAACATGTTGGGGTTGTCATAGAGCAGGGGTGGGGAACCTTTTCATGTTGGAATGCAGCATTAAGTTAGCTGTAATCTAATAAGGCCGCATCCAAGAAACTTCAATTAGATATACTTCAAAATGTACATTATTTTGTAAACATCTAACTACTATGTACTAATTTCAAGTAAATGATTTAAAAAAATGTTAATTCTAAAGTTAACAAACCTTTTAATGACTTTGTTGTGACTGCTTTTTGTGGGAAAGCATTTGAATATTTGGTTGCAACATGGAGGTACGCAGTTTCAGCTGATCTTCCCAGATGGGTATCCGTCATTTGTGACCTTAAGGGCGTCTTGATTTGGGTTAGTTAGGAGAATGTAGATTCGCAGCAATAAGTGGGTTAAAAGCAAGAAAGCATTTTTCGTGCATGTTGCCGAAGACGTGGGTATTCGATTGCATTTTTCCATATTTCAATTGGATCTTTCTTAGCGTCAAATAAGGACTTGAGCATGACAAATCATGAGCATAACAGGTGTTAAAATAGCCCTCATGACTTACTAATGTTTTAATTGTGGCCGTCAGTCGGGGAAGATTATTTTGTTGAATCTTCTTTTACTCTTTGGTATTTTAAATACGTTCATTTTAAGATAAAAATTAAAATAATAAAAGACGAACAAAAACATATTAATAAAAATAAAAGGATCTGTTTTACAGAATTTGGATTCATTCAATAGGCCAGACTTAATGGCCTAGAAGGCCGCATGCGACCTTAAGGCCGCAGGTTTCCCACCCCTGTCATAGAGTCTAATAGCGTGGAAACAGACCCTTCGGCCCAACTTGCCCACACCGGCAAACATGTCCCATCTGCGCTTGTCCCACCTGCCTGCGTTTGGGCCATATCACTTTAAACCTATCCTATCCATGTCTGAAAAAGGGTGTCGACCCGAAACTTCACCTAATTCTTCTCTCCAGAGATGCTGCCTGTCCCGCTGAGTTACTCCAGCTTTTTGTGTCTATCCATGGACCTGTCTAAATGTTTCTTAAAGGTGCGATAATATAATTTTATTTATTCGGCAGTTGAGGCAGGTACTACCATGGTGGTGGAGGCAGATACCAGTGGCATTTAAGAGACTTTTGGGTAAGCACATGGACATGCAGGGAATTCAAGGATATGGATTATCTTAGGCCCCCTTCGGTCATGGTTGACCATGGGTGTCTCCAGGAGTGCTATTCCCTATATGGATTATGTGCAGGCAGATAAGAGTTGGTCGGCATCATGCTTGTGAGCTGAAGGGCCTGTTCCTTTGCAGTACTGTTCTCAGTTCTATGCCAATATCTAAAATGCACACCTATGGAAGATATGTGAATTCATGATGAAATATATTTTTATAAATTGGAAATAGATTTCAAACAATTTATTCAATTACCTCATATTTTGCTTGGGTAGTTTACACCCCAGCGGTATGAACATTGATTTGTCTAACCAGGTAGCCCTTGCTTTCTCTCTCCATCCCCTCCCCCTTCCCAGTTCTCCCACTAGTCTTACTGTCTCCGCCTACATTCTTTCTTTGTCCCGCCCCCTCCCCTGACATCAGTCTGAAGGGTCTCGACCCGAAACGTCGCCAATTCCTTCTCTCCATAGATGCTGCCTCATCCGCTGAGTTACTCCAGCATTTTGCGTATACCTTCGATTTTACATCTGCAGTTCTTTCTTAAAAATGTATCCAAGGAGCTTTCAAGCCACACAAGATATGTTTGTGATTCAGCCAAAGGAGATACGTTTGTGATTCAGTCTTCATTCTGTCCTGGATAAGTAATAAGAGGGCAGTGTTTGTTGCAGAGTCCAGGAGGAACTCTGATTAGGGAGGGAAATTTGACAAGGGTTCCTGCTCGTAATTCACTTTTCAACATTTGCTCTTAAATTTGCACATACTTGCAAATTGGGACGTGGACACAACATGGTGGGTGTTTCCATGAGACTATCTCCCTCCCCCCCCCCCCTACCCCTCATGTATTGTGATCATATGAAAAATGTGCAGATGGTGCACAATGCCAGTGGGACCATTTCACAGAAGTTTTGATGCTTTCAAGAGCACAACGGAGAAAATTGGCAAGATTTCATGTTCCCCAAGCACACAAAATGACTTGAGTGTGAAATATGGATGATGGTCTATTTTTTTTAATCTGGACACTTCTGTTCATGACTTTCATTGAAGAGCCATCTGGATAACAGTAAGATCTTTTGCTTTGTCAAATGTCCTTTGACATCACCAGGCAAGTGAAGAAAATATGAACCATAGCCATCCTCATTACTGTAATATTGTTTTCTAGTGCACATATTTTACTGCTTAACATGATTTGTGACCACATTATAGCGTTTGGCCAAAAACCAGAGTGAATTAGTAGCCATCAGCAGCTATAACTGAGTTGACGTTTTGATGGGATATCCAGATTCTTCTTTGTGAAATGATGTAAGACTCAAAACAATATTCATTATGTGATGCTGGCGTTGTTAAATTTTGATATGGGCAGAAACAGATTGAGAATGATTATTTTTACTCGTGATTCTATGGAGCATAATGACAAAAGGGGACTGCATATAATTACAGATTACAAATCTCCTCAGCGTTTTTACAAACATTAAAATTGGTATCATGCTTAAATTATTAGTTAGTAAAATTTCAGTCTCCGTAGCAATTCCACCACCGCTTCGGTCTCGAGGGATTTGGTGAATAAACGTGTTCAGTTATGGAGAAAATAACAGTATTCTTCCTGTTCATCATGAAAATTGATTCATTTGTTTATACATCTTTGTAATTTACAGAACGGCATTGAAATATTCCATGGTCAAAACAGGATCACTCAATCTTGATCAAAGGGTGAATCGTGCATTATTATGCATATTGAATGGGACAATTATGTGTAAAAAGCCTCTGTGATTTTTTTTGTGGTGATTTTTATTATTCACATATTTGTGTGTCACATCTCAAAAGCTCCTCTTTTCATGCCCCTCCTCCTGTTGGATGTGTTTACCCGATTATACATTTAATTGTTGACTCTTAAAGATGTGCGTGGCATTTTTGAAGTTTGGATGGAAAAGAAAAGAAATTGTACAGAAACTCAACAGCTAATTTACACACAGTAAGCTCTTGCAAACAAATATGATAGCATCTGGTTATTGACATGCTGCCAGGGGGTCAGGATTCCCCTGCTGCCTGTCAACATGCCATGGGATCTTTTGCATCCACTGGAGAGATCTGCTGAGGGACATGGCAAATATAATATTTCTTTTTAATGCTGCATCTAACTGAGAGCCAAAAAGCATGTTCGCTGATAGGGGGTTGTGGTTCGTTCATGTAAATGCCAACTCCTGAACAATTATTATTGCTTTCAATAAATAGTGACTGTCAACAATAACTGTTTTTGCTTTAATAGTAATAACTAACATGTGTTGGTCAAGTTTCAGACGGGTTGTTCTCACAGTGTGATCCTTAGATGATTCATATGAATTTTGCACGTCAGTATTTTACCCGTGTCATTTTATGTGTGGCAACAGAGGCTTGTTCATGCTGTAGTGTAATACTGGGGGAACAAACTTCCTTTGTTCAGTGACTTCAACTGTCATTTAGTAATCTGAAGAGGGGTCCCGACCTGAAACGTTGCTTATCTATGTTCTCCAGGGATGCTGCCTGACCCGCTGAGTTACTTCAGCACTTTGTGCCTTTCCAAGTCATTTTGAAAATAAGCGTCAAGCCAAAATAAACATTTGGAAAGGTGCACCAATAGACAATAGGTGCAGGAGTAGGCCATTCGGCCCTTCGAGCCAGCACTGCCATTCAATGTGATCATGGCTGATCATCCCCAATCAGTACCCCCTTTCCTGCCTTTTCCCCATATCCCCTATCTTTAAGAGCCCTATCCAGCTCTCTCTTGAAAGCATCCAGAGAAACCTGCCTCCACCGCCCTCTGAGGCAGAGAATTCCACAGACTCACCACTCTCTGTGTTTCCTCGTCTCCGTTCTAAATGGCTTACCCCTTATTCTTAAACTGTGGCCCCTGGTTCTGGACTCCCCCAACATCGGGAACATGGTTGGTCAAAGTGGGAGATTTTACTAACAATCCTACAGGACATATAGATTATGTAAAACTATTATATTGGCTCTCCCATTTCCTGTATTAAGCCGCTCCTTATGTGTTGTCGCACTTGTCTCTTTGTATAAAGCTGTCACTGTTAGGCACTGCTCCACATGTGTCCTCCTCATGACTGAGGTTAAGCAATTTACTTTGTTTAAATACAGTACTCTGTCCCAAAGTTATACCATGGATTGAAACACACCTAACATCTGCATACCACATAGCATTGACATTTATTCAATGAGCGGCTTAGTCAGAAGTAATCTTAGTCAGTCTGATGCAAAATAGGTGTGAAAGATCGCAGTCTCTACCCACAGTTATTGGTCACAGAACTGGTGGGTGAGGTTGGTTGCAGGCTATTCTTAGTATCGGTATAAATAGAGAATGCGGTGTTCACCCAGCTACCAGATCTGCTTGATTGTTCACAGTGTTAACTGTCGTCTGTCTTCACACAGCAAATATTAGTTTCCATTGTAGAAAGATCCTGGCAAATTGTACAGCACACTTCTGGAATTCATTTTTAAGTTTGGAATGATAATAACTAAGCCAATCCAAAGTTCATCATCAATTATGAATTGATTAATCTTTTTATTACAAAAGTTGTGTGTTCGGTTGTATTTTTGTGTGTAGACAGTTAAATAGTTATTCTAAATTGGAATGAGATTCTGAACTTTAACGGTAAACCTGATGAAAGTTTTGTATTCCCCCTTTATATTCATTTCTTAAATGTAGTCCTGTCCAAATGTTTTTTGTTTCATTTCAGAAGTAAAGGGTTTTTTTTAAAGACCGACTCTGCCTGTCTTTAAAAAAAATCCTTTAACTTTTGAAATGAAAAATATTTGATCAAAATGTGCCCTTCACATGCAATGGCTGATCTGTTAACCTGGTAAACTAAAGGGTTATTGCTGCAAATGTCCTCAGGAAAAGATCACCATGTCTTGTGGAGAACTGTTTTTGATCCAAGCTCTAAGATTTTTCAGGAGCAGGGCAATATTCTGATCCTCGAGTTTGTGCCTGAGTTCAGCATTTGTTTATGTGTCTTGTATGGTTTTCAGATTTGACCAGGCCGCATTTAACTGATTTTTAATGTTGCTGGGTAGTTAAACGACTGCAGAGTCTCATGCTCTGTTACACAATTCAGAATTGGACTATCCTAAAGGCTGGGTTACATGCTTGTTATTAGCGATATGTGTCCATTATACAAGAGGAGAGGGTAATGAGATTTACAATGACCCGAGTGGATTGCCATTTCATTTAACTCCACGTTGCACCATATGCTTTTTGGAGTGCCAAACATCACAGTATTTAAACTAAATAAACACAAAGGTGGCAACATGACTTTGATGACTTGGCCCGACAAGCTGTGCACACACCACACGAGGGTGCTCTGAAAATCCATTTTGAATATGATCCTCTGTGGTTCAGTGAGTTTACTGCACTGTCTGCTGCGATACTGAAACAAGAGCCGAGAACAAAGTATAATGGTGCATGAATTAGCTCATTTAGTTGCTGCAGCAGCTGACTGTGGCAGTAGATTTCAGGCATGCTTGAACAAAGCAAGGGGGGAAATTATCTGGTGCTCTCTTCTGAATTGCTGTTTGAGCTCCTCTGGGAAATGCTGTTGTGTGGCCATCACATGGTTGCAGATTGGGGCTGGGTTATGAAACTATTTGTACTTAACCGGTCGGTACATGAAGACTACCATTTGGACAAGGCACCAGCAGACCTGCAATACCTGCAGATCCAAACAATTGCTGCCTTGTACATGGAACGCATAGATCACACGCAGACCCTTCGGCGTGCATTGTCTATGCTGAACATGATGCCAAGATAAGTTAATCTCATATGCCTGTACACGTGCCATATCTCCCCCCCCCCCCCCCCCCCCGCATTCCCTACATATCCAGGTGCCTCTAGCCTTTTAAACATCACTGTCGTATTTGCCTCCAGCACCACCCCTGGTAGCATGTTCCAGGCACGCACCACCATGTTTAAAGACCGCTTGCCGAGCACATTTCCTTTAAACATCGCCTCTCTCGCCCTGGAGCTGTGCCCTCTAGACTTTAATATTTCCACACTGGTGGGGTATTTGATATTTACACACTTGCAAATAAGCAGTGAACAGAATAGAAAACTGGAGGGAAAGTAAATACAAAGCTTGATCGAGATTATATTCATGCAATCAAGTGAAGCACATGAAAGTGCAGAAGGGAAGTGTGGAGCAAGTTTCATTTCATACACAGAGGGTGGTGGGTGGGTGCCTGGGACGCACTGCTGTGGGGTGGTAGTCGAGGCAGTTTCTCTGGTAGCATTTAAGAGAATTTTGGAGAGGCACATGGAGATGCAGGGAATGGTTGGAAATGGATTATGTGCACTGAAGATCAGAGTTAGCCTTGGTATCCTGTTTGGCACTGACATTGTGGGCCAAAGGGCCAGTTCTAGTAATGTAATGTTCTATGATCTATCTCCACAAAACATTACTTTTATAAAACTAAATTCTTGACGATGAAACTATTTCTGTGGGTTTGCATATTAGCTTATAGCAACATGGGGGAAGAAAATGAATTTGAGTCGCCTTACTCTAGTCACTCCGGAGTTCTCAAACCACTGACAATGGAGGCTTTAACTACAGAGGCATCTATCTGAAAGGGCATCCTATCATTTAAATTATTTGAAAATTGCCATTTTTTTAGGAAATAAGTTACTGTTTCTTTAAAACAGAACCAGGGGCCACAGTTTAAGAATAAGGAGTAAGCCATTTAGAACGGAGACGAGGAAACACCTTTTCTCACAGAGAGTGGTGAGTATGTGGAATTCTCTGCCTCAGAGGGCGGTGGAGGCCGGTTCTCTGGATGCTTTCAAGAGAGAGCTAGATAGGGCTCTTAAAAATAGCTGAGTCAGGGGATATGGGGAGAAGGCAGGAACGGGGTACTGATTGGGGATGATCAGCCATGATCACATTGAATGGCTCGAAGGGCCAAATGGCCTACTCCTGCACCTATTGTCTATTGTCTAAATAGTTAGAATAGAATAATGATCTTGAACACCTAGAATTCTTGTTTAAGAAGGAACTGCAGATGCTGGAAAATCGAAGGTAGACAAAAATACTGGAGAAACTCAGCGGGTGAGGCAGCATCTATGGAGCGAAGGAAATGGGCAACGTTTCGGGTTGAAAAGTTGCCTATTTCCTTCGCTCCATAGATGCTGCCTCACCCACTGAGTTTCTCCAGCATTTTTGTCTACCGAGGATATCTTGTTTCTTTGATTCCAGTCTCCTGCCCAGGAAGCAGCTTTGAAGAAACATCCAGGTTAAATTATTTTAAAGATGATGGTAAAGAAAATAGAATAGCATATTATAAAAGTTAATCAAAAATCATCCACTTTCGCCATTTGTGTTTTGTCTTGGACCAGAAAAGTATTTTTGCCGATTATTTATAAATTTTAAAAAAAAAGGTATTTTGGAGCTGCCGATCTATTGTTTCAATGAAGCAGAATGATTCAGAAGCACAACTAGGGTTCCACCACTAGGGTTTGCTCAGTCACTACTGAAAAGCAGTGTTTTTTACTGCTGTGCATCCACACAGCAGGTGTGGCTTTATATGCCATTTTCACTGGACATTCCCTCCCTGCTGTTCTGTTCTTGTGTTTAATTTAACCCCTGCTGAGTCAGCTTTCGAGCAGCATATTCAGAATTTGACAAATCAAGAAATTAATCTTTGGGGAAGGCAACCAAAAAACAAATGACTGGCTGCTTTGGTGAGGTTTCTGCCTTGAGATTTGATTCAGAAATTGCATTTTTTCAAAATGGATTCCATGATGTTAAATGAAAGAATGTTTCCCAATATTTTCTCTTTGCTTGTCATTGTTTTAAGAACCAAAGTCCATGCGTTATTCACAATTTGTATATCGGTTGGTATCTGTCAATCCCTGGGAAATGTCACTGTTCTCCTTCCTTCAGTCCAAAGACACAACACTGCCACATGCATTTAAATCCAAAATTAAGACATTTTAAATGATACTAGACCAAGTGGGACCCGTTGGGTCCTGTCCCCTCAACGCGCGTTTGCGGGGGGGGGGGGGGCGGCCTGCAGCGTCACACACACACTAACCCCACACACACACACACACACACACTAACCACACACACACACGCACGCACGCACACACACACACACAAACACACACACACACCACCACCACCACCCCCCCCCACACACACACCACACACACACACCCCACACACTAACCCAACCCCCTCCCACACACACACACTAACCCAACCCCCCCCACACACACACACTAACCCAACCCCCCACACACACACACACACTAACCCAACCCCCCCCCCACACACACACTAACCCAACCCCCCCTACACACACACACACTAACCCAACCCCCCCACACACACACACTAACCCAACCCCCCCCCTACACACACACACACACACTAACCCAACCCCCCCCCCCACACACACACACTAACCCAACCCCCCCCACACACACACACTAACCCAACCCCCCACACACACACACACACACTAACCCAACCCCCCCACACACACACACACTGACCACCCCCCCACACAAACACACACACACACACACTAACCACCCCCCCACACACACACACACACACACTAACCACCCCACACACACACTAACCAACACACACACACACACACACTAACCACCCCCCCCCACACACACACACACACACACACACACACTAACCACCCCCCCCACACACACACACTAACCACCCCCCCACACACACACACACTAACCACCCCCCCCCCCACACACACACACACACACACACCCTTGATATTAACATTATTCATTCCCTCCTTTTACCCCATCCCCCGCCCTATCCACTCACGCATGGCCCCCAACTCACAGGCGCAACTAGAAAGGGAGAGAGAGTAGCGGCAGAGAGAGGGCAGGGGCAGAGAGAGGGCAGGGGCACAACACTTTACTGCAGGCTTTTAAATCCAAAATAAAGACATTTTAAATGATATGAAGTGTAAATTTGAACACAAGTGTTCCATTGTGTCATTCTTTCAAGATACTCAGCAAAAATTGCATGATGTACATTAATAATACAGCTATTTTATGATAACAATCTAGGCATCCACAATGTACAGATACAGGAGAAAGGGAATGACATTTAGTGCAAGATAATAGACCAGTAAAGTCTGATTAAAGATAGCACGAGAGTCTCCAATGAAGCAGAGGTCAGCACTGCTCGCTAGTTGGTGAAATGATGGTTCAGTTGCCTGAAAACAGCTGGGAAGAAACTGTCCCTGAATCTGGAAGTATGCGTTTCACAATTCTGTACCTCTTGCCTTATGAGAGAGGGGAGAAGATGGAGGGTGAGACTTGTCCTTGATTATGTTGGTGGCCTTGCCGAGGCAATGTGAAGTGGGAATTAGTGGCAGGGAGGTTGGTTTACCTGATAGTCTGGGCTGCATCCACAATTCAGTGAAATTTCTTGCAGTCTTGGATGGAGCTGTTCCCAAACCATGGTATGATGCATCACTAAGGACAGCAATGTACGCATTGATTTGTGTTGGAGCACATTGTTTTAATATCTTAGAAACATAGAAACATAGAAAATAGGTGCAGGAGTAGGCCATTCGGCCCTTCGAGCCTGCACTGCCATTCAATATGATCATGGCTGATCATCCAACTCAGTATCCTATACCTGCCTTCTCTCCATACCCCCTGATCCCTTTAGCCACAAGGGCCACGTCTAACTCCTTCTTAAATATAGCCAATGAACTGGCCTCAACTACCTTCTGTGGCAGAGAATTCCAGAGATTCACCACTCTCTGTGTGAAAAATGTTTTTCTCATCTCGGCCCTAAAAGATTTCCCCTTTATCCTTAAACTGTGACCCCTTGTCCTGGACTTCCCCAACATCTGGAACAATCTTCCTGCATCTAGCCTGTCCAACCCCTTAAGAATTTTGTACATTTCTATAAGATCCCCCCTCAATCTTCTAAATTCTAGTGAGTACAAGCCGATTCTATCCAGTCTTTCTTCATATGAAAGTCCTGACATCCCAGGAATCAGTCTGGTGAACCTTCTCTGTACTCCCTCTATGGCAAGAATGTCTTTCCTCAGATTTGGAGACCAAAACTGTACGCAATACTCCAGGTGTGGTTCTCACCAAGACCCTGTACAACTGCAGTAGAACCTCCCTGCTCCTATACTCAAATCCTTTTGCTATGAATGCTAACAAACCATTCGCTTTCTTCACTGCCTGCTGCACCTGCATGCCTACTTTCAATGACTGGTGTACCATGACACCCAGGTCTCGTTGCATCTCGCCTTTTCCTAATTGGCCACAATCTTCCTGGAATTGGAACTCAACTGGACCAAAGAATTGGATTCTACAGATTCCTTATGTTGAAGATGGCTGTAAAAGATGATTCCAATCATTATGTTACATGTAAAACAACAACTTAAATTCATCTTAAATCTGAATTGCATCAGTGACAATCATTTATATATCACAGCTATCTGTCTTGGGTAATCGAATCGTATCTCTATATTGGAGTTTCAGCATGTAATAGGCAAACAAATACTGAACTAAGATTTCATAAATATCGTGCAACGTCTTCACTGTAGTTGACAATTTCTCACATTTTTGTGCAGTCATCAAATCTGGCATCTTGGCATTGGTCGAGGTAATTACATGAAAAACCTAAGGTGTTGGTTTTAATAGTATTTAAGTAATGAGTATAACCTTTTCTAAACCTGCAGAAGCACAAAATACACAAATGAATGCGCGCAATGTCGATCACAGCGTTTCAATTTTCTTTAAGATTTGAAGGAATTCAATATGACTCTCAGGCCACAGTATAGACCTTTAATGAGTTATGTAATAGCTAATTGAAAGAGAAGGTGTTTGCATTACTTTTAAGAATTTCTGATGAATATTACATATAGGTGATTGAACATGATGCAGTTGTACAAAGAAACAGCCTTAAATTGAATGGAGGAGCAGCGGTAGAGTTGGTGCTTTACAGCACCAGAGACGCTGGTTCGATCCTGACTACTGATGCTGTCTGTACGGAGTTTGCATGTTCTCCCCATGACCTGCGTGGGTTTTCTCCAGGATCTCGGGTTTCCTCCCACATTACAAAGACATACAGGTTGTGGTTTAATTGACGGTATAATTGTAAATTGTCCCTATAGTGTAGGATAGTGTTAGTGTGCGGGGATTGCTGGTGGGCGCGGACTTGGTGGACCGAACGGCCTGTTTGTATGCTGTAACTCTAAACTAAACAAAAATTGCCTCCGGCAAGACGCATTACAAGAATGACCATTAACAGTTATTTCCGGGTTTGCTCTTAGCGATGCCAATTAATTTCTGCTCTCTGAGTACATTTGCCAGTTAACAAAAACAAAGGTATCTTGAGATCATATAAACCCCTGTGATAAACAGTGCTGACACCTGGACTGACATGTACTTGTGCAAGATATACTTTAACTTAACTGTTCATGAGTTGGTTAATTGTTTTTCATCTTCTCTACCCTTTCAAGGAAAGTTGCAGAAAGTGTCAGGTGCTGTGGAAAGACCATGCCGGGCTGTCGTGCGATCAGGTGGTGGAGAAAGATGAAATCAAGTTCAGGACGTCATTGTAAGTAACTGACAGCTGGCCTGATAAAATGGTTCAAAGGTACTTTATTGTCATATGCACCGAGGTGCAGTGAAATTCACTTTTGTATGCAGTTCCGTTGAACTATCACTATACATAAGCACTTTGTTACGTCTTCGGGAAGCATCCCAGGTACATTACCAGTGTATAGTAGTAGCTGTGTAGCTGCTGCTGGCGACGACGATGGCTGCCACGATGTACTGCTTTAATCGATAATGTTTTGTTATTAATGTTTTATGTGTCATTCCTAACTGTCACTTGCGGGCGGAGCACCAAGGCAAATTCCTTGTATGTGAATACTTGGCCAATAAACTTATTAATTCATTCATTCACACTAACAGTATACAGAGTGGCCAAATTTGGCTTAATTTTAAAGTCCGATTTGTTGCAAGTGCCGGGTTCTTGACCTGACCACGAAGGCCCATTGTCCCAACGGCATTGCTGGGTCAGCCAGGCCAAAATGAGGCATTTTATTCATTGAATATATTGTTTTTTGCAAAAATGGAAATTGATCACTTTTTGCTTTATGGAAAGTAAACTTCTGTCATGAATGTCCTATAACAGTTATTCATTTGGTTCACATCCTCTCAAAGGAAACAGCTGGGGTGACCTAGAGAAAACAAGTGGGGGAGCGAGCAGAAGGAAAGGAGCAAGAGGCAAGCAAGCAGCAGAGGGAGACTCTGTTGCAGAGGAGATAAAGAAATGAGGGGAGCAATGCAGGAAAGAGCAAAATAATTGAGAGGAAGTGAAAGGTGATGAATGGATGAAGTTGAGAGGTCCATGGGAACACCATGGATATTTGTGAATCATACATCGTGTTATTAACGTGAGAGTGTTGACACAAAAGTAGGTGGGAAGGCGTACTATAATGAGTATAGAAACCATCGCAGATGCTGGTTAATACACAGAAGGATGCAAAGTGCTGAAGTAACTCAGCAGGTCAGGCAGCATCCTTGGAGAATATGGACAGGCGATGTTTTGGGTCAATACACTTCTTCAGACTGGGTATATTTCAACTCTGCTGAAAATTGCATTGTTTAACTGCTTGCCCTATGTAGTTTAATGTGAGAATATGCGGTCCTGGACTTCAATGGGAGGAATTAAACGGCAGATTAATGTCAAAGTGGGGAGAATCTGTAAATGAGTGGTGTACAGAGTGGTGGGTTTGGTGTTGTGCAGAAAACAAGAGCTAGCATCTCGCTGTAGCACGGTTAAGGCAAATGGTATGTTGGTCAATACTACTAGATACTTGGAGTTTAAAAATAGCCATGCACTGTTGCAAATATACAGTCTTTTGGTGAGGCTGCATTGAGCTCTTTATCACCTGATAAGGTAGTGCAAGGGTTGTGGGGATTCTAAGCATGAGTATTATGATCAAAAGGAAAGACGAGATGCTTCCCACATGAAATAAATTCTTACTGGTTGATGTGTTCTTTACACAATTCATTGTCACAACACAGTCCAAACATTCACACAAGCTTCCACTCATTGTTCTGCTATCATACAACAACAATGTGGATTTATATATCTCCGTTTTTACATGTTAAAACAGCCTAGGTTTATTCGTAGCAGTTGTACCAATTGAGAGCAAGGCAAAAGAGGATGTGTTTGAACAACTATTCATGTTTGGTCATCGGCAGTTTTCAAGGAGTTCTTCAGAGGCATTGAAGGAAGAAAGCAAGAGAAGTTCACAAAAAAAGATTTCCTGAACTTGTGGGTGGAGATGGCTCGAGTCAAACTAGCAACAACGAGGCACTGGAAAAAGGAGAATGCAAAATAGCCCAGGATAAGAGGAATGCTGAGTTCGTTGATAATTTGTGGGCTTGACGATTTTCTAGAGACATAGAGATGTAAAGGAGCAGAGGATTTTGAACTTGAAAATGAATTTAGTTTAGCTTAGTTTATTGTCACGTGTACCGAGCAGTGAAATGCTTTTGTTGCATGCTAACCAGTCAGCTGAAAGACACAGGTCGGCATTGGGAGTGATGGGTAAATGGGATCTGGTATAAATGACCACCATTTTGGATGAAGTCATTAATGAAAGCCATCAAATAAATCAGACAGCAGAGCATTGGATGATTCAAATTAGTTCATGGATGGTGGTTTTGGCCTTTATTGGTTCAGAAGAGTTTGATCTTTTTCGCACAGATTTATTTATTCTTATTTGGCCTGATCTGAGGGCACGTGAGTCCACAAGATTGGTGTGTCTGGAATAACATGTAGGCCAGAACAGATAAGGATACAGATTTTTCAACCTGAAGGATATTTGTGATTCAGATGTTATTGTTAACGATAATGCAGAAGTTCTCCAGGGTCTGTATGGAGATGGTTATTGCAGCTGAGGGTGGATTGAGGCCAAGATGGAAAGGGGAGTATGTAGTTTGTAACTAAATTTTGGAACAGTTCATGGTCTGATTACAAGCATTCAGTCTAAGACTGCATCCAAGGATCATCGAGGGACTAAGTTTATGGTAGAAGTGGGAACTATGAGAGTTGGCAATACCAAAGATAATATTTATATTTAATTGAGGAAATCTTGGTTCATTTGGGATTAAATGCTGGACAAGAAATACGACAAGCCTGTGATAGTGGAGCAAATATAAATATTCCTGTTAGAGTGAAGGGCAGGGCTGGGAGGATCAGGGAATCTTGGTCGGTGAAGATTATTGAGGCTCCGTCAGGAACGAGAAGCCGGTTTATGTCCAGTATAGCTGCTGGATTCCCGAAAAGGCACACAAAAGAGTTGCCAGGAATGGAGGGCTTGACTTGTAAGGAGAGATTGGATAGGCTCGGGCACGAAGAAGACTGAGGGGGGTGACCTTATCGAGATATATAAAAATAAGGGGTAAGCCATTTAGAACGGAGATGAGGAAAAAACTTTTTCTCACAGAGGGTTGTTAATCTGTGGAATTCTCTGCTGTGGCAGTGGAGGCCAATTCTCTGGATGCTTTCAAGAGAGAGTTAGATAGAGCTCTTAAAGATAGCGGAGTCGGGGGATATGGGGAAAAGGCAAGAACGGGGTACTGATTGTGGATGATCAGCCATGATCACATTGAATGGCAGTGCTGGCTCAAAGGGCCGAATGGCCTATTCCTGCACCTATTGTCTGTTGTCTATCATAGCTAGAATGATTCTAGTCATTTTCACAAGGTAGGGAAGTCCAAAACTAGACGGCATAGGATAAAGGTGAGAGTGGAAAGACTTAAAGGAGAGCTGTGGGGCAGGTTTGTCATAGACATTGGTGAATATAGTGAATGAGCTGCCAAAGGAAGTGGTGAACGCGAGTACATTGACAATTTTTAAAAGACATTTGGGAAGGTTCAAGAGTGTTTATCTGTCGTACGACAGTGAGATTTTTACTTGCAGCAGCTTTATTGGAACATTAGATGTGACCATAAATATACAATGAATTATTTGATTATTCCGAGCAAGCAGGAACTCGATCGTGCAAAAACTCAAGTACGTAGAATAAGCTGAGTGGTGCAGGGTCTGTCGTGGTTCAGTGCTGACGTGTGGTGGTAGTTAGGCTTACGCAGGGTGGTTGAAGAATGTGATGGTGAATGGAACAAAGCTGTTCTTGAATCTGGAGGTAACGGTTCTCGGGCTCCTGCATCTTCCCAATGGTAGCAGCGAGAGGAGAGCGTGGCCGGGGTGGTCTAGGCCTGTGATGATTCACTCTTCAGGCAGGCAGCAAGTTCAGTTCAGTTTAGTTTATTGTCACGTGTACCGAGGCGCAGTGAAAGGCTTTTATCGCATGCTCTACAGTCAGTGGAAAGACGATACATGATTACAATCGAGCCATTTACAGTGCACAGATACATGATAAGGGAATAAAGTTTAGTGAAAGATAAAGCCAGTAAAGTCCGATCAGAGATAGTCCAAGGGTCACCAATGAGGTAGCTAGTAGTTCAGGACTGCTCTCTAGATGTGGTCTTCTTCTTTAGTGTCCATCTATGTTTCAAATGTTCGGCCAGGCTTTTGCAGTTGTGGTAGGATAATTCAATCACCTGATAACAGCTAGATCCCTGTAGACCTCTTTGGTGGGGATGTCCTTACTCGTGATAGACCAGACAATGTCCACCATTTTCTGAAGACTCCTTTATTCTTAAGCGATGGAATTACCAAACCAGGTATAATCCCCACCTTGCTCCTGTAGTTCAGCGACATGCTGAGTCCCCTCATGCTTGTGAGAAAGTGTTGGTGAGTTTTCTTTGTCAGTGCACCAGCATTCTGCGCCTAGACATATCATCGGAGATACATACACCCAAGAACTTGAAGTATTGGACTCTCTGCACTGCCATCCCTCCATCTGCACCACTGTGCCGTCCTTCGTGAACAATGCCGTGTGAATTATTTCCTACGTTTCGAATCGCAACTTCACCAAGGCAGTGGAATTTCCAATCTAGCTACCAAGGAAACAGAAAACTATGATTTAATAAGATTGGTTTATTTTAATACCAGCAATGTTGAAGAGCAGTGGAAAGTGAAAAAGCAACTTCCTGAGTTTGATCAGGCTGAGACGTAAAGCATCATTAGACTAAATCTTGCTTTGCTCATCACAGCCGTTAAAACTTTACATGCATTGTTTTTAATTTTTGGATGTGTATTTAAGATTCTGATTGCGTGCCGTTGCAGATGACATCTTCAAACGACCACTATGCCCACAAAGATTCTAATTTTGTTGCCAAGGCACTTTAATTGGTTGCTTGGCTTTTCCACATCAATCAAACTTTGACATGGAAAAAAAAAGGTCAATAGTTGCTAAGGCCTCCCAGCGAGATCGACACTCATCCAGTAAAAGCAAAAAGACACGAGGCCATGTCATGAAGCAACCCGTAGAAAAGAGAAGGGTTTGATGCTTCCTTTAAATGATCTTGCAGCGTGAGAGGTATTTACATGAATAGGTACTTACATTGTAGCCTTGTTCAGGCAAGAAAATTAGCAGTGTGTTAAAGCAATCTTGGTGCTCCACGGCCATTGGGAAGTGAGGAATGAATGAGTCATGTCTCACTGTGATTCAGTACTGAAAGGAAATTAATAAAGGGTGACAGACTCCAGCAGATGTCCCAAATCTCTCCTGACATCCACGTTGGGAATCTCTTTAGCAGAATTAAACTGGTAAAATTACTTTTCTGGACAGGGAATTTCTGTATCCGAAAGCTATTACAGTGAAGGAGGAAACTAGATTCCAAATTTATCTGAAGATGTTTTTTTTCTGATAAATTCCAATCTTTCAGATCCCATCGTTGGTATAGGTTGTGTAGATTGGGCTAGTTCTTCATTAAAGTGGTGCAAAAATGTCAAGTCATCTTCTGAAATCCTTCATTCAATTGTGGCACCAAGCCAACAATTTATTTAAACAAAGAGACACAGTGTTGGTGCAACTCAGTGGGTCAGGCAGCTTCCCAAGTGAGGCGACGTTTCAGGTGGAGACCCCTTCTTCAGACTGGGAGGAGAATTTCTCCAAAGCAGGCGTACCTTGAGGAGACATTGCCAATCTGAAGAAGGGTCCCGTCCTGAAACGTCACCCATCAATGGTCTCCAGAGATGCTGCCTGGCCCCCTGAGTTACTCCAGCACTCGCACCTGCAGTTCCTTGTTTCAACAACTTATTTTAAATCATTTGGAGAAAACAATGGTTTTGATTGAAGATTGGCGTACTAGGGGTACGTGCATTTACAACAGCAGTCTAAAGAGTTGGAACAGCAAATCCTCAGTGCTAAAGATAACACAAAGTGCTGGAGTAATGTAGCAGGTAGACAAAAAAGCTGGAGAAACTCAGCGGGTGAGGCAGCATCTGGAGAGTGAAGGAATAGGCGACGTTTTGGGACGAGGCAGGCAGCATCTCGACCAAAAGGATAGGTGATGTTTTGGGTCAGGGCACTTCTTCAGACTAGCTTCACAAGCAGCGTTAACCTTAACAGGTGGGAGCAACAGAGCAGCTAAGTATTAAAAAAACAGGCTTGTTCTAATGGTTTATTTTGAGTTTTATGCTTAATATTTTCCACATATTTATATATAATCATTGTAAATAACAAAACAAGCTACCGGTGGAAACTTGCACAAAATGGTCGGATGGTTTTAGTCACAATCAGGAAACTCATTGTATTATTGTTTAGAGTCGTTAACGGCCATGTAAAAATATTATTTTCTAGCTGTGCAGATAAATTAGTAATTTAGGAAATGGCGGATCTATTTGCCATCTTCCGGTGGACGTTAACCAGTCGTTAATGCAGTGAAATGGTTTCCTTTCAGATCAGCAAAGCATCCTGCTGTATATGAGCAGGAAGGTCCACTCCCAAAGCAAGAAGGTGCAGTGTGACGCAGAGCCGCAGATCGTACTAAAACCATGGCCATCCACAGGGGCGGCACAGTGGTGCGCCTGGTAGAGCCGCTGCCTCACAGCGCCAGGGACCCGGGTTCAAAATTGACCTCGGGTGCTGCTGTCTGTGTGGAGTTTGCAGTTCCTCCCTGTGACCGCATAGGTTCCTTCCAGGTGCTCCGGTTTCCTCCCACATCCCAAAGACGTGCGGGTTTGTAAGTTAATTGGCCCTCTGTAAATGACCCCTACTGTGTAGGGAGTGGATGTAAAAGTGGGACAACCGAGAGCTAGTGTGACTGGGTGATTGAGGTCCGTGTGGACTCTGGGCTGGAGGGCCTGTTTCCATGCTGTATCTTCCAAGCAAAAAACAAAAAGGTCGACCACCGTTCTGCCTCCACCGACGCTGCCCAACCTGCTGAGTTCCCCCAGAAGTTTATTTTTGCTCCAGATTGTAGTGTCTGCCTCCACATAACCTTCACATTGGTATTCATGGCTATCAGTCAGTTTGTATTATCACAGATAGACAGTCTTATGTACAACAGGAATATACAGACTTATGAGTTTGGAGATATAAATTTAGGTCATAGAAGATGATCACAGGCCTGAGATTTTAGCCAGTGTGAATGTACATATGCTCGCTGTTCGTGACTTTATTGTTGGGGGCCATTTCATGTCACCACATGGACTGGTGATGTTTAATAGTTCTCAACACCAGTTGATGTCACCGTTGCAACGTGCTAGGGCACTAACCAGCCCAATGAGCATATGGAAGCAGATATCAACCTGAGAGTTGAAGCCTGCTTGATTAACGGTTAAATCTTTAGCTGGTATTTCCGCATCCATCAATGGAAAGTGTTCTTAGTGCGATTTAGCAACCTCAACAAAACTAGGGAAAGGGCTTATCGAAAAACTGTGACTGTCGTCACTGTTCCAGCCTGATGGATACGATACATA
This sequence comes from Malacoraja senta, assembly GCA_038087875.1. NCBI lineage: Eukaryota > Metazoa > Chordata > Chondrichthyes > Rajiformes > Rajidae > Malacoraja > Malacoraja senta. The sequence continues at coordinate 78,156,407 of CM075981.1, read as the reverse complement.
AAAAACTAGAAAAAAACCCTACTCAGTTACAGTACTTGGCATGTTTGTCTTCGTTGACCAAATTTAATTGAACTTTTTATTGTGCACTTAAAAACACACAATTACCACAGTATGCTGACTCCTACAGAACAAGATATCTGTTCTGAAATCTAATAAATGTGAACAAAGCATTTTTTTTTTAAATGCCCTTTGCTATTTCAGGACTTAGCAACACTCGTAACCTTCTCCCCCTTTCCCTCCTCTACTGATGGCACAGGCTTGGCAGCCATTTCATGCCAGCTGATATTTGTCATTGGTGAGTGAGTGAGATAACGCAACACAATTTGACCCTGCCTTCTCCCTGCGTTTATTCTGGTTGCCTTTACTAGGGGAATGATGCAGCCAACGGTGAACCATTCTACATCTTGCTTGATCACCATCCCCTTTGTTTTCTCATTTTCACACCTTGCCCTTCCACATCTCTCCGTCTCCCTCTCCCCTGATTCTCGGTCTGAAGAAGGGTCTCGACCGAGAAACGTCACCCATTCCTTCTATCCAGAGATGCTGCCTTTCCTGCTGAGTTACTCCAGTATTTTGTGTCTATAATCCAGTAAGACTCTGGAACCGAAAGTGCCGGGTAATCGTTGCTCAACCTGTATCTATTGATTACTGTGCTTTCAAGTCTGTGCTGCTGCAAGTAAGGATTTAATTGTTCCGTTTCGGTACACATGACAATAAAACACCTCTGGAGTTTAGATAGACTTGGGAATAGAGATTTATCTCTTTAATCTTTCTTTGTGGGACTGATCTTCCAATGTCAGGAATATAGACAATACATAAGCTTCCAGAGATAATCGTGTGATCAGACCTGGCCCGAATTTGGCATTTCATGTGAGCTTGTATTTCTGGAGTGATATTAACTCCATCCCCAGAGTGTGATGGCTGACACGGTGGTGCAGCGGTAGATTTGCTGCCTTACGGCGCCAGATACGCAGGTTCGATCCTGACTACGGGTGCTGTCTTTTTTATTTATTTTTAGTTTTTAGGGTTTTTTTCAATAATTTTTATTGGGCCATTAAAAAATGGGTACAGATTATGTTGCCATATCCAAGCTCATTTTTCCAAATGTACATATCAAAACAGAACATTTGAGTATTATACACTCCGTACGGACTCTGCTGTCTGTACGGAGTTTGTACGTTCTCCCCGTGACCGCATGGGTTTTCTCCGTGAACTTTGGTTTCCGCACTCTAAAACCATACAAGTTTGTAGGTTAATTGGTTTGGTATAAATGTAAATTGGCCCAAGTGTGTGTAGGATAGTGTTAATGTGCGTGGGATCGCTGGTCAGTGCGGACTCGGTGGGCCGAAGGGCCTGTTTCCGTACTGTATTTCTAAACTAAACTAAAACTAAACTCAACTCGTGACTTCATGATATTGCTATCTCCGGGTTGTGATTAATGTGGCAATAGACAGGGTGAAATTTCCCGTGTTTCCCTAAAGGAATGGTTCAAATTGCTGTTCATCCCGTTTCATATTGTTCTCATCTGACGAGTTGATGGTACAGCAGAATACAAAGATAATTTCAGAAGTGATGGTATCTCTTTTTGTGCAGGCTAAAATGAACAACTACTTCTTCCCACTTGTAGACACTGACTGACTTGCAATGCTTTTCCAGCATTTTCTCAATTTTTGCAACTTTTGGAGTTTTTCTCTTTGCATTTTCAGTGTAAAAGGTGCTACTTTACAGTTTGTGTTTGCTGAAATTCTGCTGTTGCCACGGCAAAAGTTCTGAAAAGCATCCAAGTTGAGTCCTGTAAAGTTTTCTCCCATGACGAGGGAGAAATGTATGGGGTCGTTCTTGATAGATTTGACAGCTGTGTTGTAAGCCTCGACTTTTCCGCTATTGTACTATGGAACTGCAAGTGTAAGCTTCATTTCCCTTGTCTGCAGTCTTATTCTAGTAAATAATTACGCTTCGAAATCTACCTTAAAAAGTACACGCAGGTCTCTCAGTTTCATCTAAGGATCTGTTTCCCTTGTACTCTGCTGACCTGCTCCCAAACTCTGATTTGGTACACCAAATTTTGTTTCTTCGTTTATGAGATGGTTTACAGTGTACTATGTTTGCATGTGTAGGAAAGAAATGCAGACGCTGGTCTGAAGAAGGGTGTCGACCCGAGACGTCACCCATTCCTTCTCTCCAGAGATGCTGCCTGTCCCGCTGAGTTACTCCAGCATTTTGTGATCTGCTATGTTTACATATTCTGTTGTGCTGCTGCAAGTAGGAATTTCATTGATCCATCTGGGACATATGACAATAAAACACTCTTGACCTTTGAGAGATCTCAATTACTTGCTACGTGTGGAACTGTGTAAGACCTGTACATGTTGCAAAGCTCATACCAATCAATTTCCTGCGCGTCGATTGAGCCTGAAGGATTTGGATATCTCTGCGGCCATTTTGCAAATCTGTTTTTTTTTTATGTTGCAGCGAGGAGAAAATGACAGCAACAGCGATCAGGAAATGTCACAAATGTACAATGGGTCTCATAAAATCAGAGGGGTGCAACAGGATGTCCTGTCGCTGTGGGGCCCAGATCTGCTACCTCTGCCGAGCTCCGATCAGTGGCTACGACCATTTCTGCCAACACCCGCGGTCACCTGGTGCCCCTTGTCGCTTGTGCAAGAGATGCTCTTTGTGGACGGATCCCAAGGTAAGACTGTGGAAATTTCATAAGCAAATAGCTTTGTGAACTTAATTGTAACAATTCTGTACAGAACAGCCAAAGGCAGAAAGAAGTAGGTCCAGAAAATATTGATGGATTAAGGTGGACAGTCAGAACCTTTGTTCCACAGGATGGAAAAACCCTAGAGGATTACTCTTTCTTCCCCCCCTCCTGTTTTCTCATTGCCTCCACCTCCTTCTCTCCTGGAGACACCAACATGCTCCACCTTGGAAGCAACAGCAGGTGAGAGGGGAAGGAGCCTAAGGTGACCGAGTGATACTACAAACACTGGAGGACACAGCTTTAAGGTGAAAAGGGCAAAGTTTAAAGGAGTTATATGCGGGGCAAGTTTTTGTTTTTACACCAAGGGCGGTGAGTGCAAACAGGATTGATAGAAGTGAGGGACATTGAACAATGCAGGGAAGGGAAGTTAGCGTTGGAATGCTCGGCTCTCTGGAGAGCTCAGCTCCACAGAGCTGGGCCTGCCATCACTGGTGTACACTGAGGCGGAATATTGTGACGCATGCTTCCCCAGGCTGAGGTGCCTAAAGGGCCTGTCCCACTTGGGCGTCATTTGCGCATCATGTACGCAACATCATTTACGCGCGCATGGTGACGTAGGCAGTGACGCGCGGTCGCGCATGCCGCCCCAGGATTTTGCGATGTACAAAATCTTTGAGCGCCATCTGCGTGGGGCGCAAATGACGCCCAAGTGGGACAGGCCCTTAACATCCAAGTCAGAGCTGCTTCATCGATAGAATCTGTGCTTTGAATGAAGAATTTAAACTGCACTTGGAAACTGGCAATCGCAAAAGCCAATAATTGCATACAACGAGGTGGAAAAGAGTGGGGGTGATACAATCTCTTTGCGTATTAACGCTACTTAAAATTTTAACTATGATATAAAAAGGCAGAAGAAAATTCAATTGATTTGGATGTTGTAAAGCACTTGGTTTCTATGGATTCTTTTTAAATGGAAGAATTAGTCTGTGGGCCTTAAAAGCCTAATGTTAATGCAGCATGTGCATAACTAATCTTATGATTATTCTATTATCATCAATTATCTTGGAAGCAAATGACCGTACTCCATTTTTTCATGAAAAAGCTTCTCGTGCTCTTTGTGCCTCAGGTATTGCTACAAAAGCAACTAATTGACGACATCTGGAAACGTTTCCAATGAAATGCTGTTTTGAAACGTGCATGAAAAGTAGTGCACGCCTCCTCCATCAACTATCTGACTTTTTTTTCTGCAATTTCTGCAACTTTAACAAAACTTTGGTCCATTGCCTGAGCCTCTTGGCCACAAAAGGGGGAAACTTGTCATGGAATAAGATGCGATAATGTTGGAAATACCCAGAAGGCCTGTTTGTATTAAGGTTGCCAGATGCCATAATTTTTTACTTTATTCTTCATGATTACTAACTTCTCGAAGCCTAAAGCATAATTAAAAGGTCCTTTGGTACGTTGAGTATCTGTTTTTTGCGATGTGATTGCTGAACTAATTCAATGCCCCTGTGGTGCAATTTCTTCCTTTTAATTATTTACCCATTTCTCCCTTAAAAGCTGCTATGGTTTCTCCTTTAAAAACTAAATCTTTGCAACAGGGAGTAGTAATGTTTCAACAATTCATTGCATGCTGCCAGGATCCCTTTGCAAAGAAAGATTTTACAGCAGTACCGTCATCAAAATCGGTGTAATTTGATAGCCATGTGGGAAGTGCTCCATCTAGTATTTCCCACCTGTATTTGCTGGTACGAGACACTGGTGTGCTGGTGGTCTTCGGTTAACCTGGAAATATTTTCTGAGTCCTAGCATATTCATAACCAATCAGACTGACAGACTTACTATTTATGTGGGAAGGAACTGCAGATGCTGGTTTAAACCTGTAGATTGGTTATTGCATGTGAACCAATCAGAGTAATGTACTACCACCCTATTGAACACTTCATATTAACACTCACTTCCTATATTACGTAGTCGCACTAGTGGTAGAGTGGAACTAACATGTATTGTACTGTGACACTATGACTGATGATTAAAGCTGACTTATACTAGCAATGTTACAACATTTTGAGATTTTAAAAATCAAGTCTGCAATTTATCCCATCAGATAAAGCATAAAAAGAAGTTTAATTTGACACCTAATTCACTTTCATATCTTCAGTATTTAAAATATTATGGCCATTTTCATACTCGGAAATTAGCATCTTGTTCCCTATTGCTTTTCCATTGACTTAACACAAAAGCTGTGATCAAGGACAGTCAAAAGCCCATAACTTTCTTAAAAATTAAGAGAACTGAATGAAATTTCCAGTTATTATAGATTGAAGCATTCTGAAACAAATATGAAACAATCTTACTTGGATGACCTGAAATTAAAGCATATCATTAGTTAAAGGCCTGTCTCACGAGTCTGCGGCCATTGGCGGCGAAACGGGAAGAATCTGCCGCCATAGACCGCGCACTCGTGAGAACGCACAATTCCGGGGCCGTGCGGCGGTGTTCCCAACACCGCACGGTGCTAAAATAAAACCTACACTGTTGAAAACTATATTCTTACCGCACAACCTCCACCAGTGATGCACGAGTGCGGCACGGCCGCCCGCACGGGCCGCCGCCAGTGTGGCTGAGCGCCGTGCGTCAAACTTCCACTGCCACAGCCTCCGCCAGTGAGGCACGTGTGCGGCACGGCCGCAGGCACAGCCACCGCTACAGCGCCGCGATCAGGACGGCCGCCGCCACAGCCGCCACTAGTGAGTCACGTGCGGCGGGCCGACGTCATCGCAGTCGGCCCGCCCTTTTTTTAACTTACCGCAAGCACGTGGGACCAGCCGTATTTGAATCACTCTGCCCCCGCGCAGCATCCGTGCGGCGCTCCCGTGGTTAGGCTCGGCGCTCTCGCCGTTGCCGTGCGGTCCACTCTACTGTGCGTGAAATCCGTCCCCGTTGTTGGCGTTGACGGCATTTGAGGATGATTTTAATTTTACTCCAACAATTTAATTATCTAGCGCTAATTTTAATAAACTTAATAAAACGGCAGTCGAAGCGATTTTTCTTTAGCAACTAAACAGCCTAACAGACATCGATTTGAATAGGCTGCCGAAAAATCGCATTTTAAACCCGCCCCCCTCTCAAAGGTGCCAAAGTCGTGCACACGCGCAGTGGCAGAACTGCAGCACCGCTGAAGGTAAGTTTTGTAACATACCTACTTATACACCATACAGTGTCCGTGCACTTGTTTACAAAACCGAAGATAGACACAAAGTGCTGGAGTAACTCAGCGGGACAGGCAGCATCTCTGGAGAGAAGGAATGGGAGACGTTTCGGGTCGAACCTGAAGAAGGGTCTCGATCCGAAACGTCACCCAAACTAGTATTTTGTTTAGTTTAGAGATGCAGCGCTGAAACAAGCGCTTTGGCCCGCTGAGCCAGCAGTGACCTGCGATCCCCGTGCACTAACACTGTGCTACACAGTCGGGACAATTTACAATTTTACCAAGCCAATTAACTGACAAACCTTACGTTTTTTTATAACATCTTTCCTCTTTTCCACTTTCTGCAAGATTGTCTTCTCATCGTATTTTAATGCTGGTTTTAAAGTTATTAATGATCCAAAATTATGGGTTTCGGCCCGAAACGTTGCCTATTTCCTTCGCTCCATAGATGCTGCTGCACCCGCTGAGTTTCTCCAGCATTTTTGTGTACCTAAATTATGCTATCCCTGGCTAAGCTTCTCCAAACGCTTAGTGCGGAGTTTAAGAAGCCATGCTGCACCAGAAATGGTCTGACACAAAGTGCTGGAGTAACTCAGCGGGCCAGGCGGCATCTTTGGAGGACGTGGCTTGGCGACATTACACGTCGGTACCCTTCAGATTAATTGCATGGGGGGGGAGAGAAAGCTGGAGGAGAGATGTGGGGGCAAGACAAAGCCTGGCAAGTGATGGTGGATACGGGGGGGGGCGATGACTGGCAGATCGGTGGACAAAGACCAAAGGTGACGCCCAACACAGCTATCTTATCAGTCCCATTCCCCATCCCCCACTTTTATTGCCTTGCAGTGAAGTAAATCTTCTTCTCTCATGTGCCCATCAGTGCCAACAAGACATTTAGATAAACCTTCCTGCTTCGGGATGTATGAAGCCAGAGAACCTGGCAGAACCCCACATGCCCATGTGGGGAACACGCACACTCCAGACAGACACCACCCAGGTCGGGATCAAACCCCAATCTCTGAGGCCATGAGGCAGCAATGCTGTTACACCAACATCAACCCTGTGCCATCCTACATTTAGTTTAGTGTAGAGATACAGCGCAGATACATTTAAATTTAGTTTAGAGATACAGTGCAGAAACAGGCCCTTCGGCCCACCGGGTCCGCACCAACCAGTGATCCCCGCGTACTAACACTATCCGACACACACTAGGTACAATTTACATTTTATACCAAGCCAATTAACCTACAGACCTGTACGTCATTGGAGTGTGGGAGGAAACTGAAGATCTGGGAGAAACCCCACCCAGGTCAGGGGGAGAACGTGCAAACTCCGTACAGACAGCGCCCGTAGTCAGGATCGAACCCGGGTCTCTGGTGCTGTAAGGCAGCAACTCTACCGCTGCGCCACATTTCTGTTCATCTTTTCTTCGAAAACATTGCTTTATTTTTGACACAAAAGGCCAATGGAGATTACTGCATTTGATCTGTGAATGCTAATTGTTGCAGGTGTTTGGGCATTTTGCCCATCTTCAACAGGTCGTCAGCCTTGGGTGATGCATGGAATGTGCTTTCATTTGGTGCTAGTAATGCTGTCGGCTCTCGCAATTGAGTATTACCTTTTTGGACAGGTTCCAAGTTTCAGGGGTTCAAAACAGAAGGGCAAATCAAAGCTTGTGTGTCTTTAGCAGGTGGTTCTGTAAAACCATCCCAGAACTGGTACACTACAAGGCGGATTTCAAATAATTTCCAGATAAATCATTGCAACACAATTTAGAATATTATGGCCAACACGTCCCCTCTCGCAAAATTATTTTTCTTTTTTTTCACCCTTTCGCCTCGGGCCTTTCAGTATGTTTGTACCTTCACTCAGTTAGACTGTCACCTAAGTCAGTAGATGAATGGGATTAACATGTAATTCCTCTGCATTCAAAACTGTCCTAATTTAGACAATAGGTGCATGAGTAGGCCATTCAGCCCTTCGAGCTAGCACCACCATTCACTGTGATCATGGCTGATCATCCACAATCAGTACCCTGTTCCTGCCTTCTCACCATATCCCCTGACTCCGCTATCTTTAAGAGCTCTATCTACCTCTCTTGAAAGCATCCAGAGATTGGCCTCCACTGCCTTCTGAGGCAGAGAATTCCACAGATTCACAACTCTCGGGGTTTTTCGTCATCTCCGTTCTAAATGGCCTACCCCTTATTCTTAAACTGTGGTACTCTTAAATCGCAACACATGGTGCAATTGGCAGAGCTGCTGCCTAACAGCACCTGAGACCCGGGTTCAATCCTGACCTCGGGTGCTATGTGGAGTTTGCACGTTCTCCTCGTGACCGCGTGGGTTTCCTCCAGGTGCTCCAGTTTCCCAAAGACGTGCGGGTCTGTAAGTCAATTGTCCCCCTGTAAATTGACCCTAGTGTGTAGGGAGTGGCCTCGAAAGTGGGATAGCATCAAAATATGTCACTGTTCCTTCACTATCACTGGGTTTAAATCGTGGAAATCCCAGTTCATCATCATTGTGGGAATGCCTCCACAACTAAGAGTTTGGTCGCTTGCTAAAGCCAATTAGGGAATTTGTAATAACTCCCAAACTTGTCAGAAGCAGTTGTATCACAGAAACTGAACACATTAGTTAAATAAGTTGGGCAGCAAATAGTTTAAAACTGAGAGTAATAATTTCCCTGCGAAGTCAAATGCTGTTTAACGTATCACAATGTTTTGTAAGGAATTTTAAACCTCCCTGAAAATAATTTGTATTAGGAGACATTTGTGCAGTCTAATAGATTTTTTTTAATTGCTCGATTTCCATCATCTCCCAGCAGTAATTATATTAAGAGATGGATTATGGAGCTGCTGTCACATTGTGGAGCTACTGAATCAACTTTAAGAATGTGTTTTATTGTTCTTTAGGGAATTGCTGCAATTTCCAAACAGAAGTCCCTTAAAGATCATATCTGGTTATTTTAGACCAAGAGAGCCCGTAACTAAAATTAAGCCTGAATTTAGCACAACTTTCCTAGAATGTTGCTTTATGGGTGTAAATGAGAACCTCAATTTGTTAAACAAAACAAAACCAAAAACAGATCCAGAAGTCTAAACAAGATGGGATTTAGCGGTGATAGAAACCTAGAAAATAGGTGCAGGAGTAGGCCATTCGGCCCTTCGAGCAAGCACCGCCATTCAATGTGATCATGGCTGATCATCCCCTATCAGTACCCCGTTCCTGCTTTCTCCCCATATCCCTTGATTCCGTTAGCCCTAAGAGCTATATCTAACTCTCTCTTGAAAACATCCAGTGAATTGGTCACGGTGGTGCAGAGGTAGAAACATAGAAAATAGGTGCAGGAGGAGGCCATTCGGACCTTCGAGCCAGCACCACCATTCATTGTGATCATGGCTGATCGTCCCCAATCAATAACCCGTGCCTGCCTTCTCCCCATATCCCTTGATTCCACCAGCCCCTAGAGCTCTATCTAACTCTCTCTTAAATCCATCCAGTGACTTGGCCTCCACTGCCCTCTGTGGCAGGGAATTCCACAAATAGGGTAAATTCCACAAATAGAATTCCACAAATAAGGTAGAGTTGCTGCCTTACAGCGAATGCCGCGCCGGAGACCCGGGTTCGACCCGGCTACGGAGTTTGTACGTTCTCCCCGTGACCTGCGTGGGTTTTCTCCAAGATCTTCGGTTTCCTCCCACATTCCAAAGACGTACAGATTTGTAGGTTAATAGGCATGATAAAGTGTTTTTTTTTAAATTGATCCTAATGGGTGCAGGATAGTGTTAATGTGCGGGGATTGCTGGTCGGCGCGGACCCGGTGGGCCGAATGGCTTGTTTCCGTGCTGTATCTCTGAACTAAATTAAACTAAACTAACTTGGCCTTCTGTGACAGAGAATTCCACAGATTCACAACTCTCTGGGTGAAAATTCCCCACAGTCAAAAAGCTAACAATGTTTGCAGAGTCAATGATCGGAGAAAGATTGGTTATTTGGACAAGGATAGAATAAGTGAGGATACTTTGAAATATTCAAATCGCATGGCAAATGTGAAAGAGACTGGTAATAAAATGGATATTGTTATCTATGCCGCAAACTCAACGTAACCTTGAGGGCCTGTGTTGAATGTATATCTGTAGTAACTGGAGGTAAATAGGATTGTCCCAAAAGACCATTTTAAAATAAACATCAACAATTACAACCGTGCCAATGCAACCTATTTTTACTTGCTGTTTCCAGCTAGAGCAAATGACAATGCAATTGCTTTGCTTTGGAAAGATGATGGTGATTTTTTTCAAAAATTCCATTAAAAAAAAAAAAAAAAAGTCCCTCAATGCAAAACTAATTTGCTTCCCGATGCCTCGCATTGCCACCCATTTAATGCAGGTTATTATTGCTATCCCTTTTTGCTTGAACTATTTGCCTGAACTTATGTTGTGAAGCAGTTCAGTCCTGCACAAGAATATGAAGATTGTCTCCTTGCCTTCTGTAAACATTTCTCGTGAGTGCAGTAGAGACTTCTTTATTTAGTCCGTTTTGTTTTGACGCGGTGCGGGTGCAGGTTACATTGACTGAAATGTTACACATAATTTGGCAGATAATTCCCAGAACCATGTTGGAGAATCCAGATGGATAGCTATTAAAAGAAGATAGACACAAAAAATCCGGAGTAACTCAGCGGGTCAGGCAGCATCTCTGGAGAAAAGGAATGGGTGACATTTCGGGTCGAGACCCTTCTTCAGACTGAAGTCTTATTCCTTTTGTCCAGAGATGCCGTCTGATCCACTGAGTTACTCCAGCTTTCTGTGTCTATCTTCAGTTTAAACCAGCATCTGCAGTTTCTTCCTACAGCTATTAAAAGACCTCTGCTCTCTTCGCACCTGTTGCACCCAGCCACTGGTTCTTAACCTCCTGCCCCATCCCCACCCGCCCCAAATCCCCTAATGTCCTTCAGCAAGATTTTTTAAATCCCTTTTACACTGTGCAAGTCATCTGGCCTCCAGGGTGCTTAAGATAGTTCAGTGATAGTCTCACTTCAGAAACTCCATTAAGCTCGTAATTTTAAAAAATGTTGGCTGATAGCTCAGGCACAGCTGTCCCTTCAAAAGGCTATCAATAAAGAACACTTTTGAATAAATCAGAGTATTTTAATACATGATCTGAACACATGGTATTTCCATGACTGAAGAAGGGTCCCGACCGGAAATGTCACCCAGTCCTTTTCTCCAGAAATGCTGCCTGATCTGCCGAGATACTCCAGCACTTTGTGTCTATGGTTGGTATAAACCAGCATCTGCAGTTCCTTTCTGCACAGCACATTTTCTTCCTCAGGCAAACTGTTTGATCACAGATCTGCGTTGATTTCAAGTCAGATGTGATTGTGAAGAATAAGGTTGGTCGTCAATGTTTTAACATATCAGGTTTGATCTGAAGAATTTAGTGTCACATGCTCCAATTAAGGTACAGTCATATTTGAGTTACCATACAGCCATACAATAAAAAAGAATACAATACACAATAGAATTTAACATAAACATCCATCACAGTGGAATCAGCATTTCTCACTGTGATGGAAGGCATTAAAGTTCAGTCAATTTTGTTTGTTCACCCGTGGTCGGGGCCTCGAACCCTCCGCAGTCGCCGCTGCGGACGGCCCGATGTACCAGCCCTCTCGTCGGGATGATCGAAACTCCGACGTCGGGACGGATCAGAACCCACTCCTGGGCTTGGAGTTCCCGAATGGCCCGCTTCTATAGGGAGGCAATGTGAGGGACTGGCAATTGATTGGATGTAGGATTCAAAATGTGGGCCTGTAATAGGTGCAGTAGTGTGCCAGGTTTTAAAATTTCATACAGCTGTTCTTTGCTAGGAAGTGCAGCTGCCAAAGGAACTAGAGCAGGAGACTTAAACATCTGGATAAGGAGAATTCTTAGTTTATTCTACTATTGCAAAAAACAAACGGATCCAGAAACAACATAAGATGATACCCTTGGTGACCGCATCCACAGCTCTGAGAAGCGACAGAAAGCAGCTTTGTTGATCCAACATTGACCTTGCATCCTCTCAGACAATAGATGAATTCAAGGGTACGTTGGCTATTTGGCACTCTTAAGTACATTTTTATAATGTATCCATTGTCGAGAAAGTTTAAAAAAATAAATATTTTCATTTATTTTGGCAATTATCTGAAACAGAAACTGAATTGGATGCATGTTATTCTAAATCAGACCAAGAAAGTCTGTAGACCTTGTGTGCAACTGCAATATATGGCTTGCAATCGCAGTCAGACCAGGAACACAGCAGGCTGAGGGGGTGACCTGATGGAAGTAAAAAAGATGAGCCATTTATAGTGCAGTCAAAATCTCTCTCCCATTATAGAGGTATCAAAAGCACTAGGTACAGAAGTGTGAAAACGCACACCTCCAGATTCTAAACACTTTAAGTGTTGGTAAACACTTTAACTCCCCCTCCCATTCGCACACTGATCTTTCTGTCCTGGGCCTCCTCCATTGTCAGAGTGAGGCCCAGCTCAAATTGGAGGAACAGCACCTCATATATCATTTGGGCTGCTTACACTCCAGCGGTATGAATATTGACTTCTCTAACTTCAAGTAACCCTTGCATTCCCTCTCTATCCATCCCTCCCCCGTCCTAGTTTTCCAACCAGTCTGACTGTCTTCCTGATTAAATTTTATCTCTGTGCTTCGTTGTCACTTTCCCCCTCGCATACAATGCTCTGTTCTACATTTTCCTTGATCTCCATCCCCTTTGATGTCTCGTTTTCGCACATTACCCTTCCTTATCTCTGTGTCTCCCTCTCCCCTGACTCTCAGTCTGAAGAAGGTTTTCGAACCGAAACGTCACCCATTCCTTCTATCCAGAGATGCTGTCTGTCCTGCTGAGTTACTCCAGCATTTTGTCTCTATCTAGATTCAGGGACCGTTTCTTCCCAGCTGTTGTCAGGCAACTGAACCATCCTATCAACAACTAGAGAGCGGTCCTGAGCTACTATTCACCTCATTGGAGACCCTCGGACTATCTTTAATCGGACTTTATCTTGCACCAAATGGTATTCCCTTTATCATGTATCTGTACATTGTGAATGGCACGATTGTAATCATGTATAGTCTTTCCGCTGACTGGTTAGTAAGCAACAAAAGCTTTTCACTGTACCTCGGTACACATGACTATAAATTAAAGGGAATGGGGAGGTACAACGAGACCTGGGTGTTCTTGTTCATCAGTCACTGAAAGTAAGCATGCAGGTACTGCAGGCAGTGAAGAAAGCTAATGGTATGTTCATCTCCAAACTCGGTACAGACAGCACCCGTAGTCAGGATCGACAATGGGCCTCTGGCGCTGTAGGGCAGCAACTCAACCGCTGCGCCACCGATCTCTCCACAAAACTGGGATTTAAAGAGAAGGGGGGAAGGCAAAAGGTATTATCTGAATGGTGTCCGATTAGGAAAAGGGGAGGTGCCTGGGTGTCCTTGCACATCAGTCACTAAAGTAAGCATGCAGGTACAGCAGGCAGTAAAGAAAACTAATGGCATGTTGGCCTCCATAACGAGAAGATATGAATATAGGAACAAGGAGGTCCTTCTGAAGTTGTACAGGGCCCTGATGAGACCACACCTGGAGTATTGTGTGCAGTTTTGGTCTCCTAATTTGAGGAAGGACATTCTTGCTATTGAGGGAGTGCAGCGTAGGTTCACCAGGTTAATTCCAGGGATGGCGGGACTGACATATGATGAAAGAAAGGGTCAACTGGGCTTGTATTCACTGGAATTTAGGATGAGAGGGAATCTTATAGAAACATATACAATTCTTAAGGTACACAAAAATGCTGGAGAAACTCAGCGGGTGTAGCAGCATCTATGGAGCGAAGGAGATAGGCAACGTTTCGGGCCGAAACCCTTCTTCAGACTGGGATTCTTAAGGGATTGGACAGGCTAGATGCAGGGAAAATGTTCCCGATGTTGGGGGAGTCCAGAACCAGGGGTCACAGTTTAAGAATAAGGGGTAGGCTATTTAGGACTGAGATGAGGAAATACTTTTTCACCCAGTGAGTTGTGAGTCTGTATAATTCTCTGCCACAGAAGGCAGTGGAGGCCAATTCACTGGATGTTTTCAAGAGAGAGTTAGATTTAGCTCTTAGGGCTAAAGGAATCAAGCTATACAGGGAGAAAGCAGGAACGGGATACTAATTTTGGATGAACAGCTATGATCATATTGAATGGCAGTGCTGGCTCGAAGGGCTGAATGTCCTGTTTTCTATGTTTCTAAACTAGTTTTAAAGTAAGAGTGAGAAAGAGTTTTAACGAGGTCCTGAGGGGAAAGTTATTTTCTTCTGGAATGACTGCTATCTGGAACGCAATGCCTGAAGAGGTGGTGGAATCAGGAACAGTTTAGTTGGTGTTTTGTAATGTTCAACAGCCTAATGGTTGTTGGGAAGAAGCTGGAGGTCATGTTTTCAGACTCCATTACCTTCCTCCCAATAGCAGGAGTAAAATGAGAGCGTGGCCAGGGTGGTGTGGCTCCTTGATGATGCTGGCTGCCTTCTTAAGGCTGAGCCTCCTATAGATCCCTTCGATGGTGTGGAGGACAGTACCACCACCTTTTGTCATCTCCTTTCAGATATCAGATTCCCAGCACCGCCCAGATCCTAAGACCAAATTTACCATGTCCCTTGTTGATAAGTAACCAAGTGACAACCAGTGAACAGAGGATTAATCATTCTCCATTATTTTTATCTTGCACTATTGAGTGAAGCCACTTATCAATAAGTCCTGTTACAATTATCTTTTTTTATTAACGCAACCATCAGCTCCAATGCAATGACAAGTTTAACTTGGCCTCACCAGCAAATGCAAGAACACTTTCTATATCTTGAGCGGCTGACTGATCTGATAATTTAATTCAGACGAGTGAATGGAACAAATATTTTTATCTTATGTGATGTCTGCTATTTAAAACTCTAATTTTCCATCTCTGAGTATGTGATCATTAATTGTTTAAGCGGCAACAGATAATTAGTCGCACACTATCCTTGGGTGGGGGAGCTGTTATACTTATAACAATCTATACCTTGCCCAGGTAACAACCTGGGCCTTTGTCGTCAACTGCTGTGACAGCAATAATCTTGCTTCTTTTACAAAGAAGCAGTTGAATCTAGGTTCAGTGATCATAGCTGGAACAGACATATATTTATTTTGTTTTATACCTCCATTAGTAAATGCTATGGCACACTAACGTGATATAAGGGACCATGTTATCTACCGTAAAGCTTCAATAGCCATACAGCGTGAAAACAGGCACTTCGGCCCAACTTGCCCACACCAACCAATATGTGCCATCTACACTAGTCCCACCTGCCTGCATTTGGCCTTCATCCCTCTAAACCTGTCCTATTCATGTCTGAAGAAGGGTCCTGACCCGAAACGTCACCCATTCCTTCTCTCCAGAGATGCTGCCTGTTACTCCAGCATTTTGTGTCTTATCTTCAGTGTAAAACCAGCATCTGCAGTTCCTTCTTGCCACATACCATGTATCTGTCTAAATGTTCCTTAAACGTTGTGATAGTACCTCCCTCAACTACCTCCTCTGGCAGCTCCTTCCATGCACCCAGATAAGGCAAGTTGCATCCTTGATGCTGCAGAAATGCCTGTATGATTTGTATCTGTTGGGTGGAGTCAGAATTGCTTCATGTAACATCTCTGGGGTCAAATCATCTTCCCACTTTCAACTGTTTGAAAGTACGTTTAGGAATGGTACTTTCCAAAAACAAAAACTGCTTTTGGCAACCAGCAGGGTAATTCTAATGGCGTTCTGTCAAGTTTCGAACAGATACACATTCATTCTCTGGCCCGTATGGCTGACTGTTAATTAACCATGAAAACTTCTGTGATGACAAAGTAATGTAAATCCCTTGATCTGCTCATTATAAATAATAACCGCTATTTTCTGGCAGGAAGACGATGAGAGATTAATCAAGAGATTCAAAGTGAAGCTGAAAACGAACAGAAAAAGAGGATGGAGGTGAGTTATTTGATCTGCATAGTCACAATATGTGGGCTTACACAGAAATTATAGCATGAAAAAACAATTATTTTCAGTTTATACTTCCATGCACCATCCCCAACCCGACCTTATCTCATCCGAACCATTCATCCATGTGCTTTTCCACCATATTGTGTTTTTGAGTTTAATTACATTTGATATCTCAGTAGTTACACCAGTTATGACAGATTTGTGTGTGTTTGTACCTGACATTTACCATAACCTTTCATAGTCATGGGGTATTGCAGCATAGAAACAGGCCCTTCGGCCCAATTCATCCATGCCGACCATGATGCCCCATCAAACTAGTCCCTTTTCCCCCCACTCATATCCCTCTTAAGTCTTTCCTACTATTGTATCTGTCCCAAGTGCCTTTAAATGCTGTTATAGCATCTGCCTCCTCAGGCAGCATGTTCCATATATCCGCCTCCCATACCCAACAAAGCTTTCCTTACATTAGCTTCTCACAGATTGTCCGACTCAAGGAGAGATACACATGGCTTTGATTTACTGACTAAACATGGTTCGTTACTGCTGATAAAATATGCTATCTTCTTCTGGTCGTATGGCGAGCACAGCCTAAAGTTGTAGGACAACTTGTTCTATTTGATCTTATTTGATTGTGCACGCCGGGTTGATTGCATTCATCGAAACAGGGCGGACCACGTGAAGGTTGCAATCTCCCACCCCATAAAATATGCTATGAGATGGATACAAAGCACAGCTGTGTACATGCCCCAAATTTAGATAGAGCATTTAACTTCTCTTAAATTGCTATTAAATCATTGTAAACAAATCTAGCACAATTAAAGAAGTGCAACACATTGTTTATCTTTCACACAAACATAAACTAAAGCAATAACGAACGCACTATGACCCATATTTAATCTGTAAAGTAACTTCATGGCAACATTTGCTAAGGCTCAAACAGTGATAAAACTGGGCAAGTGAAGTGGTTACGCCAAAAGTAACCAGAGCTTGGAGACACAAGGAACTGCAGGTGCCGGTTTGCAAAAAAAGCCACTAAGTTCCTGAGTAACTTAGCGGGTCAGTCAGCATCTCTGGAGAACGTGGATGGGTGACGCTTTGGGTCGGGGCTCATCTTCAGGCTGAGCTCTTCTGTCGAACTGCAAACTTGTTTGAAACCATCATTAAGGCCAAGGTATTAAAATTCATAGACTCATGAAATTATTGCCAAGAAGGAGGTCGTTCACACCTTTGAGTTCATAGTCGTTCCTTGCAAAATAGTATATTGACTCCTTTTTCTCATTAGTGAATTGGAAACTGGCTTTCCTCATTGCTCCATTGAAATCATTGATTTTGACTATCTCTAACAATTATATATTCCTCATCTACTGTTAGAAAATCCCCCAGCCTAGAGGTCAGGCCCTTGGGCCCAGTATGTCCACATCAATCACCCATCAATACTAATTCCATCTATACTCTGGATACAAGGAACCGCAGATGCCTAGTTTACAAAAAGAAACACAGTGCTGGAGTAACTCAGCGCATGAGGCAGCTTCTCTGAGAAGCTGGGTGACGTTTCAGGTCTGAAGAAGGGTCCTGGCCCGAAACGTCACCCAACTATGTTCCCCAGGGATGCTGCCAGACCCTATTTCCCATCGATAATATATGCAACTCCACACACAACTGACAATTCCACATTCCAGATTATCATACTAAATCTTATAATCATTCCAAATCTCCTGCACCTGCTGTGCTATGTTTTACGCCACGAACTGAAAAAATATACAAGTTTACTTTAGTTTAGAGATACAGCGTGAAAACGGGCCCTTCGGCCCACCGAGTCCGTGCTGACCGGCCATTATTTTGTTTTGGCATAACTTTGTCGATTGTGTGCACTACATTTTCATGTTGTCTTCCCATGTCTAGTGTCAGTAGACTTCCTGACCTCTCTGTTGCAGCACCGTCTAAGACACTGAACCATTTAGTTTATATTGCTTCTGAGCAAAGTTTCTCACGACACACATCTGAGTAAAATTCCGTCTACAATGCCAGTCCATTCTTCCTTCTTCCATCTCCTGAAGTCTGCCAAACTCATTTCAAATATTCCATCATCTGCACATTTTGCCATTTTAGATAAAAAGAGGAATGGTCTGAATAACCCCACATAATGCCACGATAAACCTCTTTCCAGTCAGAATAACAACCTCTCTATTTGTCCCTTGGGACAACTTTATTTCCCTGTTGCCACTCTGCACTTAATTCCGTGGGTTTTAGTTTCCTCCGAGTGCTCCAGTTTCCTCCCACGTCCCAAAGACATGCGGGCTTGTAGGTTGATTGGCCCTCGGTAAAATTGCCCCTAATGTGTCGAAAGTGGGATAACGTGGAACTAGTGTGAATGGGTGATCGATGGTCAGCGTGGACATGGTGGGCAGAAGGCTTGCTTCCGTGCTGTATCTCTCAACTAAACTAACTAAAAATGATTTCCCCCTCTTTAAACTGAAAACAAAATCATCTTCCCATTCTGGCTTTAAGCTTGTATTCTGCGTTTCACGCTGTTAAGTGATGGTATAGTCATCAACAATATTATCGCAGCACTGCTAACACTTAAATCTAATGAACGCGACCTGTGATACACAAGCCCTGTGTTCTGCCAGAATTATTCTGCACAGAGATCACAAACGCAACAGCGTGTTCCCAGCCATGCATTCTCCTACTTTATTACACTAAAGGGCCTGTCCCACTTAGGCGACTCTTTAGGCGACTGCCAGGGACTACTTTTCATGGAATTCACCTACGACACCTGGCGACAACCGGCGACAGCACCTATGACAGCACCCACGTCAACCTACGACAACAACAATTGTCGCCTCTGTCGCCTAAAATGTTCAACATGTTGAAAATTTTGCGGCAGTCGCCCATAAAAATTGCCTAAGTGGGATAGGCCCATAATCCTGTGCCCCCCCCCCCCCCATTTAGGATTATCCCATGTCCTGCACCACACAGTACTGGAGGTAAAGCGGAGAAGCCACCTTCCTCCCTCAGTGCTGGCAATATTTAAAATGTCAGTGCCTATTAGTGGTTCTTTTATCATGATATTGGTTTTCCTATGTTGTTGGTTCTTGCATTGATCACAACTACTGGTGATTTAATCCTCTTACCTTCCTTAACTCACTTGCCAAAAGCACTCTACGTTAAGTCACTTTAACATATCCCTGGGTGAATGAATACACAATAAAAAAAAGATGTTGCTCTTTGTTACAATCTATATTTCTACCTTGGGCAAGACCAATTTCTAACGGCTGTGAATGTTGGGGACACAGAATATAAAACCTTGCCCGGTAAGGAAACTCCGGATAGCTAACAGCTAAGACATTGGTGAGGCCACATTTAGAGTATTGAGCTCCGTTTTGGTCACCATGTTGAATGAATGAATGGATGAATACGTTTATTGGCCAAGTATTCACATACAAGGAATTTGCCTTGGTGCTCCGCCCACAAGTGACAACATGACATACAGTGACAGTTAGGAATGACACATAAAATATTAAACATTAATAATAAAACATTATTGTTATAGGAAAGATGTTGTCAAGCTGGAAAGTTTTCAGAGAAGAGTTACCAGGACTCGAGGGACTGAGCTACACGAAGAACAAAATTGCTGGAGAAACTCAGAGGGTGAGGCAGCATCTATGGAGAGAAGGAATAGGCGACGAAGGGTCTCGACCGAAACGTCGCCTATCCTTCTCTCCATAGATGCTGCCTCACCCGCTGAGTTACTCCAGCATGTTTGTCCACCTTCGATTTTCCCAGCACCTGCAGTTCTTCTCAAACACAAGCTATAGGAAGAGGTTGAACAGGCTTGGATCTAGTTCCTTTGTGCGCAGAAGGCTGTGGGGTGATCTGGTAGAGGTGTACAAAATCAATAGATCAGGCATTTTGCCAGAGTCGGGGAATCAAGAACCAATGGACATGGGTTCAAGGTGAGGGCGGAAAGATTTAATGGGAACCTGAGAGGTAACTTGTTTGACACAAAGCATGGAGGTTGTATGGAACAATCTGTTGGAGGAGGTAGTTGAGTCAAGAGTGTTTTATTGTCATATGTCCCAGATAGAACAATGAAATTCTTACTTGCAGCAGCGCAACAGAATATGTAAACATAGTATTACTGTAAACAATATAATAATGAGAAAAGTTCAATGTGTATACATATACGCACACGCGCACGCACGCACGCACGCACGCACGCACACACACACACACACACACTCATACACAAATACACACACACACACACACACACAAACACACACACACACACACACACACACTCATATACACCACACACACATACACACACACACACACACACACACACACACACACACACAACACACACACAAACACAAACACACAAACACACACACACACACACACACACACACTTGCACACACACGCACTCACACTCACACTTACACACAACAAACAATAATATAACAAAGGTTCTATTGTGACGTTTAAGGAACATTTAGACAGGTACATGGATAAGACAGGTTTAGAGGGATGTGGGCTGAAAGTAGGCAGATGAGACTAGTTTAAATGGGGCATATTGGTCGGCATGGGCAAGTTGGGCCGAAGGGCCTGTTTGCATGCCTGTATATGACTCTAAATCGTTCCTGTGGATCCCTATTTGCTAATGCAGTGCGACTGTTTTGCTTTGTGCCCTTTAGAGAAAGTGGTGAAAAGGATCGGCCCGCCACCAGATGACCCTCTCCAAAGAATGCGCGGCTGGAAGAGCGGGGCCAACCCATGCATCCCGGAGTGAACTTCAACCACAACGACCTGCCAAGGGGGGGGGGGGGGCCTGCGCCCATGATCCCCGAATTCCCCCCCATCCCGCCAGTGCCCCCCCCATCCTCCAGGTCCCCTTCCCCCCGCCCCCCTATTTCCATTTCAACTTTGACCCCCTGCAGCACATGAATTTCGAGCACGAGTACCCGATGCACTTTGGCCCGCAGCCCTATCACCGGCGCCACCGTCACCATCACCACCACCACCACCACCACCACCCCCCTCAGGATCCCCCCCACCACCACCACCACCACTCCTCCGGATCCTCCCCACCACCACCACCACCACCACCCCCTCCCACCAACACGACGCACCCCATGGACAACCAAATGTGCCGCCAGTTTACCAGCCCCCGCAAAACGCGTCATGTTCAACTTCTAGCGCAGCCCCACAGCAGCATAACACCTGCGATGACCAGCATCACCCCTGTAGAGTTTATTTTCAGCCAAAGAGACCTTTGGTGTCTGTTGTTTGGTGAATGTATAAAAGAATGGCCACAGATTTACTGTAAATACTGGTCAAATAAACCATGCTGTTTTTTTTGCACTTGCAATAGACAAAGGTTTTGTTCTGGGTTTTTTTTTTTAAAGATGAACTAAATAAATTTTACTGAGTTCCATATGGAACAATAATAAAATGTCTGCTTTACAAATGGTGATCCTGAATTTAATTCCAAGATCTGTTGGTTGCTTCTGATTCTAGATGTCTAGCCAGACTCTAGGTGCCAACTGAGAAGTCATTCATAACTAACGTATTCTATTCGAAGTGAGCCAAATAGAAATGCAGCAGGCAGATCCAATTTTTGAGTTGGGTTCGAGCAGGGAAAAATGTTCCCCATGTTGGGGGAGTCTCAGAACCAGGGGGGTCACAGTTTAAGAATAAGGGTAGGCCATTTAAGACTGAGATGAGGAAAACATTTTCACCTGAAAGTTGTGAATCTGTGGAATTCTCAGCCACAGAAGGCAGTGGAGGCCAATTCACTGGATGTTTTCATGAGAGAGTTAGATTTAGCTCTTAGGGCTGAAGGAATCAAGGGATATGGGGAGAAGGCAGGAACGTGGTACTGATTTTGGATGATCAGCCGTGATAATATCGAAAGGCCGCATAGCCTACTCCTGCATCTATTTTCTATGTTTATCATCACGTGAGCCGAGGTACAATTAAAAAAAATTGCTGTGTGCTAACCAGTCAGCAGAAAGACAATACATGATTACAATGGAGTCATCTACAGTGTACAGATACATGATAAAGGGAATAACATGAATGACATTTAGTGCAAGATAAAGTCCAGTAGAGTCCGATCAAGGATAGTCCAAGGTTCTCCGTGAGTTAGATAGTAGGTCAGGACTGCAGGCCAGAACCAGGGGCCACAGTTTAAGAATAAGGAGTAAGCCATTTAGAACGGAGACGAGGAAACACTTTTTCTCACAGAGAGTGGTGAGCCTGTGGAATTCTCTGCTCAGAGGGCAGTGGAGGCAGGTTCTCTGGATGCTTTCAAGAGAGAGCTAGATAGGGCTCTTAAAAATAGCGGAGTCAGGGGATATGGGGAGAAGGCAGGAACGGGGCACTGATCGGGATGATCATATTGAATGCGGTGCTGACTCGAAGGGCCGAATAGCCTACTCCTGCCACCTATTGTCTATTGTTTATGCCTGTTGCTCTCCAGTTGTGGTAGGATGGTTCAGTGCCAGGAAGAAACTGTCAGGTGGAAGCCGGATCTGGGGGTGTGCGTTTTCACACTTCTGTACCTCTTGCCTGATGGGAGGAGTAGGAAGAGGGAGTGTCTGGGGTGAAACTCGTCCTTGATTATGTGATCTTCTTCGAGTCCGTTGCAATCTCAGATGTCGTTCTGCCAGTTTCTGGCGCAGGTCACAGCTGGTCGAGTCGGTTCAGCCAGGTCCTGGGGGCTGCACTAGGGGGCCCGTCGTCACACTCCAGTAGGTGGGACATTGTCTGTACTCCTCCACAGCTGCATGTGTCTTCTGCCTGGTAGTTCCATGCTTTCATAAGTGCTTTACACCTCCCCTGCTCCACTCGTAATCTGTTGAGGGTCTTCCAGGTTGGCCATGGGAGGTCGTGCCCGCTGGCGAGGCATTCAGTCGGAGTGATACCTCTCTCCATCCAGTCGTGGGCTCGTGTGTTGAGCTGGTTCCATTCATCTTTCAGATGTTGGTCCTGCTGTTTCTTTGGTTGTCTGGAGAGGTGGACTGTCTGCAGGAAACTGGCTCTGGATCTCAGTCGGGGTGGAGGTGCTGTGTGTCCGTGCAGTGGGTGCCTGGTATCGATCTCCTGTGCCTCTCTGCTCGTCTTGGGCGACGATGGATCGTCTGATATGGGGGGGGGGGCAATACCAGATAGGGCGTAGAGGCACGGGACTGGCGTTGTCTTTATGCATCCCGTGATAATGCGGCAGGTGTCATTGAGTGCTGTGTCAACCAGTTTGGTGTGGTGGGAGCGGCTCCAGCTTGAGCACGTGTATTCAGCTGTGGGGAAGCACAGGGCTACGGCAGTTTGCACGGATGGTTGGTGGATCAGCGCCCCACTTTGAGTTTACCAGTTTGCGCAGGATGTTGTTGCGAGTGTTTACCTTGGCTTTGTGTTCTGAAGGTGGGTTTGAAAGAGAGTGTCCTGTCGAGTGTGACTCCGAGGTACACTGGGGTGGAAGTGTTGGAGAGTTTG